>QAOC01007640.1:9617-130151 GCA_003255005.1 Begonia fuchsioides | reverse complement strand
GAAATTGTTCAAATTAGACCTTGCGGGTTGCAGGTTTAATGGCTCGATTCCAACAGCGATTGCGAACCTCCGACAATTTACGTACGTGGATTTTTCAGCAAACAGATTTAGTGGACCAATCCCATCTTTCTCCTTGTCCAAAAATCTCACTCTGCTGAACCTCGCTCACAATCAGCTGAGTGGTTCAATTCTTTCGACAAAATGGGAGAGCCTTTTGAGCCTAGTTAATCTAGATTTGAGGAACAATTCACTTACTGGAAATATCCCAGTCTCTCTGTTCAGCATCCCATCAATTCAGAAGATACAGCTTTCACAAAACCAATTCAATGGCGATCTGAATGAGCTTTCAAATGTGTCTTCTTCTCTTCTTGATACCCTTGATTTAAGCAGCAACCAGCTGGGAGGGTCGTTCCCCATGTTTTTTTTCAAGCTGAAAGGTCTTAAGTTATTGTTGCTGCCTTATAACAATTTTAGTGGCTCATTGCAGCTGAACATGATCCAGCAGCTGCAAAATCTTTCCAGTCTCGACCTTTCGAGCAACAGGCTTGTTGTCGAAACAGATGAAGTCATATTTGATAATTCTACATCTTCATTTCCTCCCAAGATGACTACTTTCAAGTTGGCCTCTTGCGGGTTGAAAATATTCCCTAAATTTCTACAAAACCAATCTAAATTGAATGTTCTAGATCTCTCCAACAACGATCTTCAGGGAAATGTACCTACTTGGATTTGGAAACTGGAGAACCTCAGAATCTTAAATCTTTCTATCAACTCTCTGGTAGGCTTAGACAGCCCATTGCAGGATCAATTTCTCAATTTGCTTGTCCTCAACCTTCGTTCGAACGAATTCCAAGGGAGATTGCCATTTCTTAATTCTTCTCAGCCTGCATATTTGGATTACTCGAACAACAACTTCAGTTCTGTCATTCCTGAGGATATTAGTAGATACCTTAACTCGGCAATGTTTTTCTCGATTTCAAATAATAGTGTTTCGGGCAGTATCCCTGCATCTTTATGCAATGCCACCAGCCTTCAAGTCTTGGATTTGTCAGACAATATGTTAGATGGCTCGATCCCTACTTGCTTATACGCGATGACTGTTTCTCTTGGGGTGCTAAATCTGAGGGGCAACAATTTGAATGGCTCTCTGTTTGGTACTTTCCCATCTGGATGCAGACTAAGAACTTTAGATGTGAGTGAAAATCAAATTGAGGGACAGGTTCCACAATCTCTATCCAACTGCACTATGTTGGAGGTTTTAGACCTTGGAAAGAATCGTTTAAACAGTGAATTTCCGTGCGCATTGAAGCAAATACACACATTGAGGGTCCTTGTTCTAAGATCAAATGGATTTCATGGCAATATCGACTGTTCTTATGTGAATGGCACCTGGTCGAGTCTCCAAATTGTTGACGTGGGTCAGAACCATTTTAAAGGTGGACTGCCTGGGCGATGCTTGAAGAATTGGAAAGCCATGATGGCTGATGAGGACGGTGAGAAATCAAAGCTCAATCACCTCCAATTTAAGGTGCTGAGATTCAGCGATGTGAATTATCAGGATTCAATTACAGTGACTACCAAAGGTCTGGAGATGGATTTTGTGAAAATATTGACAGTTTTCACTTCCATTGACTTCTCAAGCAATGAATTTGATGGGCCAATTCCAGATGAAATTGGGCAACTGAAAGCTCTCTATGTTCTCAATTTGTCCCATAATTCTCTCACCGGCCCAATTCCTCCGGTCATCGGAAACTTGACACAGCTTGAGTCGCTGGACCTGTCGTTAAACAAGCTGAGCGGTTTGATCCCTGATCAGCTTGGATTTTTGAATTTCCTTTCTTTTCTGAACCTCTCTAATAATAATCTAGTTGGAAAGATCCCTTCTGGCACCCAAATTCAGTCATTGACAGAAGATTCATTTCGAGGTAATAAAGGACTGTGCGGGCCGCCATTGACCGTCGTCTGCAACACCTCTGCCGAGTCACCGTCGAGGTCCTCTGTTTCCGACAGTCAATTTGGCTGGCAGTTCATCTTTGTTGGTGTCGGTTTTG
Source organism: Begonia fuchsioides (assembly GCA_003255005.1). Classification (NCBI taxonomy): domain Eukaryota; kingdom Viridiplantae; phylum Streptophyta; class Magnoliopsida; order Cucurbitales; family Begoniaceae; genus Begonia; species Begonia fuchsioides. The sequence continues at coordinate 128,100 of QAOC01007640.1, read as the reverse complement.
GAATAGGAGCGGCAGCGACTGTCGCTCCCCTTGTGTTTTGGGAAACAGGAAGAAAGTGGTCTGACGACATTGGCGATAGAATACTTCTGGTGATTATTCCGATGATGGGGCTAATGTACACTACATTCCACGATGCAAAGATGGATTTTGAAGACTATAGCAAGGAAGATAAAACAGGCGTTGGAGTATACGACGAAGAAGAAGATGAAGACGATGAAGATGAACCCGACGACAAATTTCATGGACAATATTGTGTTTTTTGTTCAAAACTTGATGTTTTTAGGAAGAGGGTCATCCATGATCCTCAGTGTACATGCCATTACTCGCCGCCCTTTTCTTTATGCTCCATTTCCTCATCCTCAGCCTAGACATTTGGGGGGAAGAATTCTTTTTGTCTGTGGTATATATGCAGGAATCAAGATGTATAACTGAGTGGATGAAACCGTGTAATATAATCATCTACATATCCGATGAAGCTCTGATTGTTTTTCCCACTTTCTCGCCGGTGGGTACCCGGGATAGATTTGCCGTCGTTTTGATTTTCTTGACGTGGCTCGTCGGAGCACGAGATTGTGACGACAAGAGTGAGGTATCTTTGGGGACTTTCATCGAACAGATAGAGGGCAGTCTCAAAACCGAAAGGTCTGAAATTTAATTCCTAAATATGAGAAGAGTGCTCAATTCGACACGTAGTTAGATGTAGAAGAATCCAGACCAACTCGTCGCCCTCGCAGGTTCTTTCTTACCCGCTTAACCTCCTTATGTTCCACTGCCTCCATCGCCCAAGTCAGAGACAGTCCAATTCTGTTTCCGATCCAAAAAGCTTCATCTTTTTCCGACGATCTCTGTTCCAATTTCAATTTTCGTTCTGATTGTACCAGTAAGATGAAGAAGAATTCGATTCCGGCTACGGAAACAACGTCGCCGTCGACTTGACGGCGAGACCTGGTGGCATGCTGGCTCAGAAACAAGGCGATGGTTGTGATTTTGACTCTTCTTCTGATGGACCTCTGATCACGGTCATCGTTTGTCATGGCTCCGTCAAGAACCCTCTTCTTCTTCCTGCACATTCCACCCTCGGTATTTTTCTACGCTTTTTCTCGAAAGGAAACTCGAGGAAATTAAGATGAGCGAAGCATTATAAGAAGTGGCCACAGTTAGAAGAGAAATCGATAAGCTTTCAGAAAAGGTGATTCTTTCTTGATCTAACCATTCACCAACAACAAAAAAAACTAAAAACCATTGCTCTTGAGATCGTTACTGGTTTAATTTCTTTCAGGTGGATGCAATGCAGTACCTAGCGGCACAAAAGATGCAGAGAAGGAATTCGTTGTGCTGGCGGAATTGCTCATGAGGCAGCTATTGAAATTGAACGGTATTGAGGCTGATCGAGGTTTGTCATTCATTGATTAAAACTGTGTTCATGACGAGTTAGAATAGATGTTCAAAAGATTCTTTTGTAATTTTTTCGAGGACGAACGCAGAATTTGGTGGAGATGGTCGATAATTTGAAGGAAAGGAACTCCAGGCCCTCGAGCAATGGAGGAATGGTTGTTTCCGTATTGACAGAGTGGGAGACCTTCGACTCCCCTGCTTCGCCAGCGTCGTCGACCAAAATGACACCAGATTGGGAGAGGTTTGATTAGTTTGATATTTGTATCGTATTTATCGGGTGACAAATAGTACATTGAACACTAAATGTTTTAATATCAAATCTCATTTTTGGGAAGCTCTGTGGATAATTGTAATCACATTGGATTCTAATTTCATTTTCTGATATTTCGTTTACTTGATGGCTGTCTGCTTCTTTATCAACCATTGATCCCTAGAATATTCTGCAGTTGCAGAGAGATCATATTCAAATAAACCAACCTTTCTGAGATTTGTCTACTCTTCTCGTATTTCAAATTCAGAACTCATCGTATATGACGAAGAAATTGCGAAGGCCGATTTCATATACCGTATTGCATTGTGCAGGTTACCCCGTTCAAAAGATTGTGAAGCGTAACTTTCGTAAACAGCATACCGAAATCGGCTTCTGGGAAGATTTTGAGATGGGAGATTATTTAAATGGTCCGAGCTAGAATGTAGACGGAAATGTCCGACACTTTTTGTTTTCGCGTTTTAACCCGAAATTTAGTGCTGAAATCAATTTATTGATGAGTTCTGAAATGGAAATACGAGAAGAGTAGACAAATCTCAGAAAGGTTGGTTTATTTGGTACTGCAGGTAAAAAACATTTTTATTATTATTTTTGATCAAAACTTTGTGTAATTAAACTAAGTTTAAAATCATTTTTGGGTTAATGCTGTGTTTTATTTTATTTTGAATAAGATTTTATTTTATTTTTAAGTTTTTTGACTCACGATTTAGAATTAGATGCACGATCTTTTATTTTCAAAGACGGAAATCAAACAATGAATTATAATTCTTTTAAAATCTAGATAGAAACTGGCGATTCAATCAGCGGCTGTCGATTTGTGCTCATCCTTATTTGATACTCTTATTTAAAATTGTTGAATTTTGACTATAATTAATAACTTTACTGTTTTGACTCTGCTTGAATCTGTTTGAAAGTTGAAAAATAGTTCAGTTGATTCATAGATAGTAGATTTGATACAAGAATTTCGAAAGTCTGCACTAAATTGAATATTCTAATGTTGAGCTTGCTCTTTTTAATGTTAGTTAAAGGCATCTCTGAAGTGATGAATCAGTGTGATTTACCGGTCACGAGTGGGATTTTGAATTTTCGTACAAGATTTGAAAAATAGCTGCCGAAAAGGAGACGGTGGCCCAACGCGTTAATTGTTTTTGACCGAAGGAAGAAAATCCATGGCTCACGATGGCCGCCTCCGCTCTTCGTCTTCCTTCTCCAGAAATGCGAGACGCGTTCCACCTTTGACCTTTCTGAATCGCGCTTCTCTCCAGCACCTTCTTCTTCTACCATTTTCTTCGATCTTCGGCTTTACTCGTGCTTTCATGCCTAATCTGCGGGGAAAAGGTATGCCCCACTCCCGATTTCTCCTCTTTTTTAGTTTTTCTTCGTCGTATGAGGGTCTCCTGTAATTGCTTCCGATGAGAACGACGCTCTTCTCATGGCTTTTCTTGGTCGCTATTCACTCGTTGATGCTCGCCAACGGAATCTCTCTTGTGTACGGACTGTGTTCCGAAGATCAGAAGTCGTTGTTGATGGAGCTGAAGAACGGGCTCGCTTATGAACGATCTAAGTCGAAATCTCTTGCTCTATGGGATCAGAATTCTGATTACTGTGATTGGCCAGGGCTCACCTGCTCCGATGGCTGTGTAATTGACCTTGACCTAAACAGCGAGGGGATCCACGGTGGTTTTGATAACTCCAGCAGTCTTTTCAGTCTCCGACACTTGAAGAACCTCAATCTTGGTTACAACAACTTCAATATTACGATTCCTACCGGATTTCGAAATCTCCATAATTTGACTACTCTCAATATAACAAATGCGGGCTTCAGCGGGCAAATTCCTATCGAGATTTCATACCTGACGCAGTTGATTACTCTCGATCTTTCTACCTTTTCTTTCTTACAAGCTTCAACCCTCAAACTTGAAAACCCGAACTTAAAATCGCTGATACAGAATATGACCCAGCTGAAAGAGTTATATCTTGATGGTGCGGATATATCAGCTGGAGTGACAGAGTGGGGACAGGCCTTATCGTCTTCCGTGCCTAATCTCAGAGTGTTGAGTTTGAATAGGTGTAATCTTTCAGGACCGATCGATTCTTCGCTGTTGAACATTCAATCTCTCTCGGTTATTCAACTGGAAGGCAACAAATTATCCGCTGTTCCTGATTTCTTAGCAGAATACTCAAATTTGACATCCCTCAAACTCAGCTTAACTGGATTGTCGGGAGTGTTTCCACAAAAGATCTTTCAGGTACCAACGTTGCAGATTCTTGATTTGTCAAGTAACAGCCGGCTACAGGGTTCTCTCCCTGATTTCCCACTCAATGGTTCTCTTCAGAGCTTGACGCTTAAAGCCTCTGGTTTTTCAGGGCCATTACCTGATTCTATAAGAAATCTTCGGAAATTGTTCAAATTAGACCTTGCGGGTTGCAGGTTTAATGGCTCGATTCCAACAGCGATTGCGAACCTCCGACAATTTACGTACGTGGATTTTTCAACGAACAGATTTAGTGGACCAATCCCATCTTTCTCCTTGTCCAAAAATCTCACTCTGTTGAACCTCGCTCACAATCAGCTGAGTGGTTCAATTCTTTCGACAAAATGGGAGAGCCTTTTGAGCCTAGTTAATCTAGATTTGAGGAACAATTCACTTACTGGAAATATCCCAGTCTCTCTGTTCAGCATCCCATCAATTCAGAAGATACAGCTTTCACAAAACCAATTCAATGGCGATCTGAATGAGCTTTCAAATGTGTCTTCTTCTCTTCTTGATACCCTTGATTTAAGCAGCAACCAGCTGGGAGGGTCGTTCCCCATGTTTTTTTTCAAGCTGAAAGGTCTTAAGTCGTTGTTGCTGCCTTATAACAATTTTAGTGGCTCATTGCAGCTGAACATGATCCAGCAGCTGCAAAATCTTTCCAGTCTCGACCTTTCCAGCAACAGGCTTGTTGTCGAAACAGATGAAGTCATAGTTGATAATTCTACATCTTCATTTCCCAATATGACTACTTTCAAGTTGGCTTCTTGCGGGTTGAAAATATTCCCTAAATTTCTGCACAACCAATCTAAATTGAATGTTCTAGATCTCTCCAACAACGATCTTCAGGGAAATGTACCTACTTGGATTTGGAAACTAGAGAACCTCAGAATCTTAAATCTTTCTATCAACTCTCTGGTAGGCTTAGACAGCCCATTGCAGGATAAATTTCACAATTTGCTTTTCCTCGACCTTCATTCGAACGAATTCCAAGGGGCGTTGCCATTTGCTTCTCAGCCTGCATATTTGGATTACTCGAACAACAACTTCAGTTCTGTAATTCCAAAGGATATTAGTAGATACCTTAACTCGGCAATCTTTTTCTCAATTTCAAATAATAGTGTTTCGGGCAGTATCCCTGCATCTTTATGCAATGCCACCAGCCTTCAAGTCTTGGATTTGTCAGACAATATGTTAGATGGCTCGGTCCCTACTTGCTTATACGCGATGACTGTTTCTCTTGGGGTGCTAAATCTGAGGGGCAACAATTTGAATGGCTCTCTGTTTGGTACTTTCCCATCTGGATGCAGACTAAGAACTTTAGATGTGAGTGAAAATCAAATTGAGGGACAGGTTCCACAATCTCTATCCAACTGCACTATGTTGGAGGTTTTAGACCTTGGAAAGAATCGTTTAAACAGTGAATTTCCGTGCGCATTGAAGCAAATACACACGTTGAGGGTCCTTGTTCTAAGATCAAATGGATTTCATGGCAATATCGACTGTTCTTATGTGAAAGGCACTTGGTCGAGTCTCCAAATTGTTGACGTGGGTCAGAACCATTTTAAAGGTGGACTGCCTGGGCGAGGCTTGACGAATTGGAAATCCATGATGGCCGATGACGACAGTGAGAAATCAAAGCGCAATCACCTCCAATATAAGGTGCTGAGATTCAGCGATGTGAATTATCAGGATTCTATTACAGTGACTACCAAGGGTCTGCAGTTGCATTTTGTGAAAATATTGACAGTTTTCACTTCCGTTGACTTCTCAAGCAATGAATTTGATGGGCCAATTCCAGATGAAATTGGGCAACTGAAAGCTCTTTATATTCTCAACTTGTCCCATAATTCTCTCACCGGCCCAATTCCTCCGGTCATCGGAAACTTGACACAGCTTGAGTCGCTGGACCTGTCGTCAAACAAGCTGAGCGGTTCGATCCCTTATCAACTTGGATTTCTGAATTTCCTTTCTTTTCTGAACCTCTCTAATAATAATCTAGTCGGAAAGATCCCTTCTGGCACCCAAATTCAGTCATCGACAGAAAATTCATTTCGAGGTAATAAAGGACTGTGCGGGCCGCCATTGACCGTCGTCTGCAACACCTCTGCTGAGTCACAGTCAAGGTCCTCTTTTTTTTACAGTCAATTTGACTGGCAGGTCATCTTCGTCGGTGTCGCTTTTGGAATAGGAGCGGCGGCGACTGTCGCTCCCCTTGTGTTTTGGGAAACGGGAAGAAAGTGGTCAGACGACATTGTCGATAGAATACTTCTGGTGATTATTCCGATGATGGGGCTAATGTACAACCACATTCCACGATGCAAAGATGGATTTTGAAGACTATAGCAAGGAAGATAAAACAGGCGTTGGGGTATACGACGAAGAAGAAGATGAAGACGATGAAGATGAACCGGACTACAAATTTCACGGACAATATTGTGTTTTTTGTTCAAAACTTGATGTTTTTTGGAAGAGGGTCATCCATGATCCTCAGTGTACATGCCATTACGCGCCGCCCTTTTCTTTATACTCCATTTCCTCATCCTCAGCCTAGGCATTTGGGGGGAAGAATTCTTTTTGTCTGTGGTATATATGCAGGAATCAAGATGTATAACTGAGTGGATGAAACCATGTAATATAATCATCTACTTATCTGATGAAGCTCTGATTGTTTTTCCCACTTTCTCGCCGGTGGGTACCCGGGATAGAGTTGCCGTCGTTTTGATTTTCTTGACGTGCTAGTCGGAGCACGAGATTGTGATGACAAGAGTGAAGTACCTTTGGGTACTTTCATCGAACAGATAGAGGGCAGTCTCAAAACCGAAAGGTCTGAAATTTAATTTCTAAATATGAGAAGAGTGCTCAATTCGACACGGAGTTAGATGTAGAAGAATCCAGACCAACTCGTCGCCCTCGCAGGTTCTTTCTTACCCGCTTAACCTCCTTATGTTCCACTGCCTCCATCGCCCAAGTCAGAGACAGTCCAATTCTGTTTCCGATCCAAAAAGCTTCATCTTTTTCCGACGATCTCTGTTCCAATTTCAATTTTCGTTCTGATTGTACCAGTAAGATGAAGAAGAATTCGATTCCGGCTACGGAAACAACGTCGCCGTCGACTTGACGGCGAGACCTGGTGGCATGCTGGCTCAGAAACAAGGCGATGGTTGTGATTTTGACTCTTCTTCTGATGGACCTCTGATCACGGTCATCGTTTGTCATGGCTCCGTCAAGAACCCTCTTCTTCTTCCTGCACATTCCACCTTCGGTATTTTTCTTCGCTTTTTCTCGAAAGGAAACTCGAAGAAATTAAGATGAGCGAAGCATTAGAAGAAGTGGCCACAGTTAGAAGAGAAATCGATAAAGCTTTCAGAAAAGGTGATTCATTCTTGATCTAACCATTCACCAGCAAAAACAAACGAAAACCATTGGTCTTGAGATCTTTACTGGTTTAATTTCTTTCAGGTGGATGCATTGCAATGCAGGCCGCTGTATCTATCGGCACAAAAGTTGCAGAGAAAGAATTCGTTGTGCTGGCCGAATTGCTCATGAGCCAGCGATTGAAATTGGACGGTATTGAGGCTGATGGAGAAGCGAAATTGCAGAGAAAGACCGAGGTTTGTCATTCATTGATTAAAACTCTGTTCATTACGAGTTAGAATATATGTTCAAAAGTTTGTTTTGTAATTTTTTCGAGCAGGTTTGACGAACGCAGAGTTTGGTGGAGATGGTCAATAATTTGAAGGAAAGGAACCCCAAGCCCTCGAGCTATGGAGGAATGACTGTTTCCGTATCGACAGAGTGGAAGACCTTCGACTCCCCGGCTTTGCCTGCTTGGTCGACCAAAATGGCCCAAGATTGGGAGAGGTTTGATTAGTTTGATATTTGTATCATATTTATCGGGTGACAAAATAGAACATTGAACACTAAATGTTTTAATATCAAATCTCATTTTTTGGAAGCTCTGTGGATATTTGTAATCACATTGGATTCTAATTTCATTTTCTGATATTTCGTTTACTTGATGGCTGTCTGCTTCTTTATCAACCATTGATCCCTAGAATATTCTGTAGTTGCAGAGAGATCATGTTTAACTTGACTTGCTAGAGCATTATCCTCACTGGTTATCTCGGTCCCGAGTCTTTTGAAGTTCATATCGTAACTTTAATGTCTGTTTTGATGTTCAAGTGTCCGAGACTTCGGGATCAGAAGAAAAGGAACATCTTCTGTATGTCTAAAAGGTTTGCCGGTCTTACATTTGAGTCTTGAATGAGCTTTTTCGGGCTCGAATGCGTAGTTAGTTATACATGTTAAGACCCGGTTAACTCTGTAGTCCCCTTGTTCTTTTGGTTTGAACATAGATATCACTCGATCATCGGACATCGAAACGAGAAAACGAGCCACCAGATGCTTGTAAACCATGTCATAAACTATGACCACATTACAAACTTGAAGAAACACTATTGACAAAACTAGGACTTATAAAACAATGGTGACCCCTCTAGCACCATGGACATATGGAGAAGGACCCAATTCCTCTGCATGAGCACCCATGTTCCACCCGTGTTTGTTCGGGTCGAATTTCTCCCCGTCCCCCAAAGGGCATAAGCCTCCTCCCCGTGGGCAGCATCGTCCCCGACCAGAAGCTCCTCGGACATCCTCAATGGAATGAAAAGTCTTATAAACAAGAGTATGATAGTGGTCGAGACTATGTTCCACCCTATAATAAACATGGCGGCAACCAATTGTTTGAAAAACAACATGCCCCACCATCGCCATAGAATGAGCCTTTCATGTTGGTCACGGGGAGGCTGAGACTGCATAGCGATGGCTCTGCCAGGAGCCCCGTTAGAAGACCACCGAGAATTCAGGCTACTCCGTGGGTGTAGAATACTCCTACAGTGTCGTCCACCTACACCAACATCATTCAATACAAATTCACAACCATGTTCCTTGTTAATTCGATCATTGTTGTGATAAAATTAGTTGAATATCTTGTGTTTTAAATCAATTGAAAACGAGTCATCTTTGTTTAGAGCGATTCTTCAAGCATAAAGAATTCATGTTAGTGCCCTTAATGCATCAACTATTAAACTATAAAGTATTGCAAAATTTATATTCTTGTTAAATTTTTTTATTGTACACGTTGACATGTTGATTTATGATTAATCTAGTTAAAGTGTATTTAGTATATTTGAATTAAAAAAATTATTTCTTATATTTTTTTAAAACAATCAAAGTTTTACCTATCAATATGTATAATAAGAAAATATGACAGAATGTAAACTCAACGTCACATTAAATGATATATATATCATGTATTAGACACATAATGCACCGTTTTATAACTAAAAATGCTTAAAATTAAGGGTTATAGAAGAAAATTGGATTGAATATGAAAGGAANAATATATTTTAATTAAAAAAATTATTTATTCTATTTTTTAAAACAATCACAGTTTGACACGTCAATATGTATAATAAGAAAATATGACGAGAATGTAAATTCAGCATCACATTAAACAATATATATATCATGTATTAGACACATAATGCACCGTTTTATAACTAAAAATGCTTAAAATTAAGGTTTATAGAAGAAAATTGGATTGAGTATGAAAGGAAATTTGAAGATTCAAGTTAGATTTCAAAGCGGTGGTATCGAGGCTAACCTTTTGTAGAAGAGTGGACTTTTTGTGAAGAATCATCATAGACACCCATGGAATGCTGCCTGCGAGGACTCCCATGACTATGGCGGCCCATGGTTGAGCTTGAACTACTCCTGCACAAAATCAAACACCCTTTTTCTCAAAATCAATATTCTAATCATGGGATTGCAAAAAGGAAAGAAAGGGTTATTGATCGTCGAAGAAAATGAAAGGTCTTTGGTCGGAATCGCAACTGCTCCGGGAGTGACGCAGGTGAGGCCGGTGCTCATACCATGAACTGCTCCGATCACCGATGGTTTTCCAAAGACAATCACTTCCAAACTAGTCCACACGAGAAGGCTCGTTGCTGCACTTATGTTTGTGTTCAGAACAGCAATCGACGCCACAACATTCGCCGCCCGCGGCGCGCCGCCGTTGATCCCCGACCAGCCCATCCAAAGCAGCCCGGCTCCGGCGAGCGTGAGCAAGACATTATTGGGTGGAAATCTTTCTCTATCGCTCTTAATTCTCGACCAACCTGCAAGAAAGTGATCAGAATTCGAGATTCAACCAAAAGGGGTAGAAAAACTTGAAACAAAATTTTAAAAAAAAGTACCCAATAAGCAGCGGTAAAGCCGGCGATTCCGGAGGAAAGGTGAATGACATAGCCGCCGGAATAATCGATGACGCCCCAGTGAAAAAGAAACCCTTCGCCCCATAAACTGTAAGCTCCGACGGTGTAGGAGAAAATCAGCCAAAGAGGGACAAAAGCCATCCAAGCTTTAATGTTCATACGCCCAAGAACAGATCCAGCCAGTAAAATCAGCGTAATGGCAGCAAATGTAAACTGGAAGTAAACGAGCGAAGCCATTGGATAAAAGGGCTCGATCTTCGCAGACTCAATCGACCCATTTTTCCGATAGTGCGTGCTTTCAGGGATCTGGGCTCGGTTCGTGAGATAATATTGGTCGAGAGACAAGGCCCCTTGGCCCCAAAGTGGAACCAATTTGTCCCCAAACGCCATACGATAGCTCACCAGAACCCAGCATAGAGGGCCATGAACGCCGAGTTCACCGCCCATTTCTTCTTCACGATGCTGCCGTAGAGAATCACCAGGCCCGGCATGCTCTGCAGGCCGCCGAGCGTCGCCGACGTCAATTGCCACGCGTTGTCGCCATTGTTGAGCCAATCTGGAGTTGCATCTGGTGTTGTTGACATGGCTAGGATCTCCTTCTTCGTCCTCGCCGGCGTGTTTCTCGGCCTCAGATTCTCTAAAGCTCGATAAAAAAAATTCCGTTAGTCGTTCAAAAGAATGTAGAGAAGCTTCTGAAGTCAACAATGGGGAACTTCTGGTAACTGTTCAGTCGTTTTCCGCGTAGACATGGACATTTGAGCAGCTGGTCGACGAAATTGGAGAACCAGATCGGAAACTTTCTTCGTTTTCTTTTCGAGCTTATTAGCTTCCCCGCTGCTTGATGGAATTCAAGTTATGCTGCTAGTTAAAAACAATCAATGGCCATCTTAGTCTGTCTTCTTTCAGATAAGTACACAATTATCAAAATCAAGATTTTTTCATATCCATTAATCGAGAAGAAAGAGTACGAATCTATAAATCTATAAAGATTTCAAGATGACTTGTAATAGGAATCTTCATTTCTTTAAAAAAATTTAATACATTTTTTTAATTATGACTAATATGAATAGAATATACTTACATTAGAGCGAACATAAATTAACATTACGAAGGTTGAATATTTGAATCATAAGTTTTTTCTTGGTAATGAACACCTTGAGTTATAAAGAAATAGGTATAAAAAAACCATGAGTTAAAAAAACCATGTGGTATGTCCTATAGAGGGTGGCACCGTCGTGTACATACGTCCGCATTATAAAAATTTGTATCAGATAGTTAAGTTTTTTGAAATTTTTATATTTATTTAGTCTGACTAAATAAATATTATCATAATGACTTGAAATTTTTCTCACACATTTACAATATTATAAGACATTATTGTACAAAATTTCGTGACTTTTCAACTGCTATGAAATTTAATAAATTTTTGTCGAATGCAAAAATTGAAAAATTTTTGTGTGCTTTTAATGTCAAAATTTTAGAGGGTCATAATTTGTCGTCGACTGTATGATTTAGAGGCACTTTTTGTCTAATTCATAGGATTTTTTGAGATCTACAAGTTAGAAAATTCCTGAAGAATCATTCAACCCTAAAAAATCTCTTTTGATACTTTAATTTTCTTTTTCGATGAAAAATTTAAAAAGCTCTGTCATTTGAAGTTGCACAATCCGTGTAAGTTAAGAAAATACGTGTTTGACTATTTTTTCAAATCGTTTGACAGTGTGGTAAGACAATATTGTGAGAGTTTATCATTAAATTTGTTATTAACGTATAGATTTTTAATTGATTTTTTTTTTCCACATTCCACAAATTGTACAACTGTTGAAAAAATTTAGAAAAAATTATTGATAATTTTTTATATTGTTTTGAATGTGCATTAAATTTTTTTACATGTTTAATTAAATTAAATAAAATTAAAAAATTAAAAAAAGATAATAAAAAGCTGAGTCATGAGTGTACCTTATGGTGTGACTTTCACTCCAATAGAGTTCAGATTTTTATACCTATTTCTTTATAATTCAAGGTTTTATTTTTTATTTTATATTATTTAGTTTTAATTTTGAAAGAAGAAAAAAACGATCGGGTCGGGTTCTGCCCGTTGCGGTTTTTTGGCGCACTATAAATCTGAGAAATGTTTCTATTCCTCCCGCTTCTTCCCTGCTTTCGAAATCCCTGCTCCAAAGCCTCGATTTGCAGGAAAACCTAGAATATCTGTAGCTCAAATTCGGCGGTGGATTTAGTCGGATAGAGACGAAGTTTTTTCATCTCTCAGATCGCAGACCATCATTCTTCTGCTTTGTTGTTGCATTTTCCTAAGTAGGGTTTTGGCTCCTTCTCTCACTCTCACTCATTCTGTGACCTCATCGCCTTTCGATTTAAGTTACGTTTAGTTCGTGTAAATTTAATGTATGCTGTCTGGTATCCATTCTCCTTGTAGATCTGCTTATTTATCACATTTTCTTCGGTAAATTGGTTTTGTGTTTTTTTTTTTCACATTTCTTTAAAGATTAAATTACGTTAAGGGTTATTGTGGAGGTTTTGTGAGAGAAAAATGTTCCAGGGAACTGCAGTTTAACCAAGTTGTGGAATGGAGGTTATTCAGATATGAAAGGGGCGGGGGAAATAATCTGTCCTTTTTTTATTTTTCTGATGTTACTCGAGCATAATGCAAAAAATATCCACTGTGAAACTAATTCAGTGCCTTCTGCTCTGAAAGCCTGGGAGTCTCAAATTGCAAAATTTCTTGTTTTTGACATTGGATTGCTTTGATGAGGAATGCATGCTAATTTTTTATTTGGCGAATGGTTTTGATTATGTAACTGCTGGCCATTTTTGCGCTGTTTTAATTTTTCAGTTTCAGGAGGCTCGTGAATTTGAATTTATTTGGCTTTTCCTTTTGTATGCTACCTTATGTGTATTGAATCTTTCTATCTGAACAAAAAAAAAAGTTTCTTATATTAAAGCACAATTCATTTGATTTGATTTTTTAAAATTTGTGATTCTTATTATTTATTTTGATAATCATTTATTTTTTTATTCTGGCGTGTAGAAAGAGATGGCAGTTGAAATCACTCAACTACTATTGTCTGCTCAATCAGCTGATGCAACTTACCGCAATGAAGCAGAGTTAAACATCGTGAAATTCCAAGAGCAGAATCTCCCTGCCTTTCTTCTATCCTTATCTGTGGAACTTGCCAATAATGAGAAACCAACTGAGTCCCGAAGGTTAGCTGGCATCTTGCTGAAGAACTCATTAGATGCAAAAGATGCTGGTAGAAAGGAATTGCTCGCAAACAAATGGATGACAATTGAGGGTTCTATAAAATCACATATCAAGGAATTACTTCTAATAACTTTGGGATCGATTGTGCCAGAGGCAAGACACACATCTGCTCAAGTAATTGCCAAAATAGCTTCTATTGAAATCCCTAAGAAGCAGTGGTCTGAATTAATAAGGTCATTGCTAAACAACATGACTCAGCTGGACATGCCTGCTGGTCTGAAGCAAGCAACCTTGGAAACTCTTGGATATGTTTGTGAAGAGATATCACATCAGGATCTTGTCCAAGATGAGGTTAACTCGGTCCTAACAGCTGTAGTCCAAGGCATGAACATGGCTGAACACAGTTCAGAGGTTCGTCTTGCAGCAACAAAAGCATTATATAATGCCCTTGATTTTGCACAGACTAACTTCGAAAATGAAATGGAAAGGAATTTCATTATGAAGATTGTATGCGAGACCACCATGTCCAAAGAGGCTGAGATCCGTCAGGTCGCATTTGAGTGCCTTGTTTCAATTGCTTCAACTTATTATGAAGTGCTTGAGCCTTACATGCAGACTCTGTTTGAGCTTACATCAAAAGCAGTCAGAACAGAGGAGGAGGCTGTTTCACTCCAAGCTATTGAATTTTGGAGCACTTTATGTGATGAGGAGATTGAACGTCAAGAGTATGAGGATGATGAAAATGGGGAGTCTGGTTATCCTCATTTTCATTTTGTAGAAAAAGCCCTTCCATCTCTCGTCCCCTTATTACTGGAGACTTTGCTAAAGCAGGAAGAAGATCAAGACCAGGATGATAGCATCTGGAATTTATCCATGGCTGGCGGGACTTGTCTTGGTCTTGTTTCTAGGACTGTGGGCGATGCCATCATGCCCCTTGTAATGCCTTTTGTGGAGGCTAATATTTTGGATAAAAAAGATTGGCGTTGTCGTGAGGCTGCAACATATGCATTTGGCTCAATTCTTGAAGGACCAACAACTGAGAAACTCTCTCAAATGGTTCATGCAGGCTTGGACTTTTTGTTAAATGCTATGAAGGATGAAAATAACCATGTGAAAGACACAACTGCATGGACTCTAGGCCGTATTTTTGAGTTCTTGCACAGTCCAGCATCTGGATTTTCTGTCGTTTCACAAGAGAAGCTTCCTCGTATTGTGGAAGTACTGTTGGAAAGTATCAAGGATGCTCAAAACATAGCTGAAAAGGTCTGTGGGGCAATTTATTATTTGGCACAGGGATATGAAGATGGTGGGGCTAGCTCCTCTCTCCTTACTCCATTCCTTACAATGATTATTCGCTGTTTACTTGAAACTGCTGACAGAACAGATGGTGGGGATTCAAAATTGAGGACATCTGCTTATGAAACTCTCAATGAGGTGATTAGGTGCTCTAACATTTTGGAAACATCAAACATTGTGGCACAGCTTCTCCCTGTCATCATGGGGAAGTTGGGCCAGACTGTCAATCTTCAGATATCATCATCAGATGACAGGGAAAAGCAAGGAGACTTGCAAGCATCTCTTTGTGGTGTTCTTCAGGTTATTATTCAGAAACTAAGCAGTACTGACAAAACTAAGCCCATTGTACTCCAGTCTGCTGACCAGATTATGTTGTTGTTCCTTAGAGTATTTGGTTGTCGTAGCTCTACAGTCCACGAGGAGGCAATGCTAGCCATTGGTGCATTGGCCTATGCCACTGGACCAGAGTTTGAAAAATATATGCTTGAGTTCTCCAAGTATTTGGAGATGGGACTACAGAACTTCGAAGAATATCAGGTTTGTGCAATCACTGTTGGTGTGGTTGGTGACATTTGCCGTGCGATGGATGACAAGGTTTTACCTTATTGTGATCGGATTATGGGTCATTTTCTTAATAATCTTTCCAGCAGTCAAATCCACCGGTCTGTCAAACCTCCAATATTCTCATGCTTTGGAGACATTGCACTTGCAATAGGAGATAATTTTGAGAAGTATGTCCTCTTTGCACTCAAAGCAATGCAACAAGCTGCTGATGTCTGTGTCCAGGTAGAGGCCGATATTGATGACGAGTCCATGGAGTATTGGAACCTGCTCAAACGCAGCATCTTCGAGGCTTATTCTGGTATTCTCCAGGGATTCAAGAACTCCAAGCCAGAGATAATGTTACCTTATGCCGCACCTCTATTACAGTTCATAGGGACTGTTAGCAAGGACAAGCTAAGGTCATGTTTTGTTATCATTATTTTTGTGACATATTTTCTACATGAAAGCTTCTTTGGGGGCTTATTGATCTTCAATGTATATTTCAGGGATGAGAGTTTGACAAAGGCAGCAGTTGCTGTAATGGGTGACCTTGCTGATGCACTTGGGTCGAACGCTAGCTTACTTTTCAAGGACTGTGCATTCTACATTGAGTTGCTGTGTGAATGTCTTCAGTCGGACGATGACCAGCTCAAAGAGACAGCAACTTGGACCCAAGGGATGATTGGGCGAGTCTTGGTTTCATGAAAACTGCACGCTCCGGTCAGTTTTTATTTTCTCGATTTTGTTTTATTTCTTTGGTCCATCCGAGGTAGGGTAAATTCCTTTGGCTAGGTTGCTAATCTTTTAGGGCTTTAAGTTGGACTCAGGTTCCTATGGCCTATAATCGTGGATTTGTCACTCCCCTGTAATTCTCACTGTCCTAGGTCAAAATCTGAGTGGGTGTCTTTTTTTTTTTTAGTTTATTCATTGCATCTTCCCTTAAAAGGTGGTTTCTTAATTTTGAGTAATTGTCATTAGGAGTGGTCATGAGTAGGACCAGGTTTGGGCACAACCTGAATTGGCTCCTTAAGGATCGGTCCCAAAAGATGGAACCGGTCGGGTATGGTCGATTTTATATGGTTCGATTGTGCAAACCTGCTTATGGGTTATAAACAGAAGCTACTGCGTAGANAATTAGATCGGATTGAATTGATTTTTAATTTTAAAAAAATTGATGTGAATTTAAATCAAAATCAATTTAAAATTGTGGGTCAAATTTGTATTAAATCAAATATACAATACAATTTTACAAGATTTAACCTATGAAAACGTGTGATTATTGTAGGAAAGTCGGTGTTGTTGGTTTAACCGTTAACGCGACTTTCTCTTGGGAAGGACGGGTGGCGGGATTGCCAGGCCAACTCGGTGGAGCCACCAAAGTCAATCCATCTCCCCCACGGCGTTCCTTGAAACCACGAAATTGCTCCAACCCTCTCAAGTAATGTCCCTTTCGATCTCCATAACTCTTTTATTTTATTATGATTACGTCGTCCGATTTTCTTTTTATTCTTTCTGCTCATTATTGTTTCCAACTTCATTTGGCCAAAATTATAA
Source organism: Begonia fuchsioides (assembly GCA_003255005.1). NCBI lineage: Eukaryota > Viridiplantae > Streptophyta > Magnoliopsida > Cucurbitales > Begoniaceae > Begonia > Begonia fuchsioides. Next base: position 111,288 of record QAOC01007640.1, on the reverse strand, counting down.
CAGAAATAGAGGTGCCCAAGCAAACATCTAATAATTGTTTAAATCACAATTTGGGTAATTTCAAATTATTTAAATGCTCTAAGACTATTTTTTTATTCTTTCTGCTTCTAATAATTGTTTCCATTTTAATTGAACTCATATTATATTGTCAAAATAGAAGAGGCAAAAGCAATCATCTAAAAGAAATTGTGAATATTGAAATTGCAATTTTACCCCTAATTTAGTTCTTTTAAATGCATGCTAAATCGTCTTCGATATGAACAGAACGTTATTTGCTGACGTAATTCAAGTTTATCTTTTATTATATTTTTTATGATTGAATCAATTTAAATGATAAATAAATAATTATATTTTTCTATTTATTAAATACATGTAAATTAATATAATATAAATAAAAAAAGTGATTATGTATTTTAGGAAATTTTAATAGGAGAACGAAATATCGAAGAAAATGAAGGTTAAATTATGAGAAGTATCTGAGGATACGCGTGAAGATGTGAGTGGTTGACGTAGCATCAAGTCTGGGACTAGAGAGATGGTTTGACCAATTCAAAGTCCTCTTACTTGTACTCGAATCTCTCTCTTGTTTCTCTCTCCTCGCCTCCTTTCTTATTATCCTCTCTCCATACTTCCCAGTCGCCCCCTCCAAAGTCCAATGGCTTCCTTCTCTCTCCTCCCCTTCTTCCTACTCCTCTTCTCTGCAACTTCTCCTGTTTCATCGCTCTCCTCCTTCGTTTTCCATGGCTTCAACAGCTCCGCTCTCGACCTCGGCGAGGCCGCCACCGTGGAATCAACCGGAGTGTTGAGATTAACAAACAGATCGCTGGACATCATCGGCCATGCATTCTACCCCGCCGCCATTGACATGTTCAACCGGAGCTTGAGCTCTTACCCTAATGCTTCCTCTTTCAGCTCTAGCTTTGTGTTTGCTATAGTTCCGATGAGCGGCAACCGCGGCGGATTTGGATTCGCTTTTGCCTTAGCGCCGGCGCCTCGAATTCCCTACGCCGCAAGCGGGCACTATCTGGGTTTATTCAACCCCACTAACAACGGATTGCCGGACAACCACGTCATCGCCGTCGAATTCGACACCGTGAACGGCGCCAACGAAGGGACCGACTCCGAGGGAAATCACATCGGAATTAACATCAACAGCTTCAGTTCAATCGCGTCAGGCGCTGCAGAATACAACGTCGAGAATTCAAGCAACGCAGAAGGTATAATATTAGAGAGTGGGAACTTGATTCGAGCTTGGGTTGACTACGACGGCGCCGCCCAAGTTCTCAACGTCACGATAGCGCCGTTGAACGTCACAAAACCCTCTAAGCCTCGCCTCAGTCATGAAATCGACTTAACCCCTTTGGTTAAAGAGAGAATGTTCGTTGGGTTTTCTGCATCAACAGGAAATAAATCTAGCTACCATTACATCCTGGGATGGAGTTTTGCAGTGAACGGACCGGCGCCGGAGTTAAACATCACACAGCTCCCGGAGCTGCCGGAAGATGAAGAAATTCGACCCCCTTTCCGATTCCGAATCAAGGTTCTCTTGGGAGGTCTATCTGCAGCCATCGTTGTGGGTATCTTGTTTATTTTGTGGATGCACAAAAGGAAGAAGAATGAAGATGAACTTGAGTATTGGGAACTGGATTGTCCTCGGAGATTCAGATACAAAGATTTATACGCAGCAACTAAAGGATTTAACGACGGCGAGGTGATCGGAGTTGGGGGGTTCGGAGCAGTTTACAGAGGGGTTTTACGGTCAACCGGAAGCGAAATTGCGGTGAAGAAAATAAGGAGAAATTCAATCCAGGGACTCCGAGAATTCGCCGCCGAAATCGAGAGCTTGGGCAGATTACGGCATAAAAACTTGGTGAATCTGCAAGGATGGTGCAAGAAAAAGAATGATTTACTCATAGTTTACGATTATATTCCAAATGGAAGCTTGGATTTTCTCCTTTACAAGCTCAAAGACGACTTTATCTTGAGCTGGGATAAGAGATTCAAGATCATCAAAGACATCGCCGCCGGGCTTTTGTATTTACACGAAGAGTGGGAACAAGTTGTGATTCACAGAGACGTCAAGCCCAGCAACGTTTTAATCGACGCCGACATGAGCGCCCGGTTAAGCGACTTCGGTCTAGCCAGGCTCTACGATCACGAACAAACGTCGCACACGACGGCGGTGGTCGGAACCGTCGGGTATCTCGCGCCGGAGCTGGCACGCACCGGCCAGGCATCTAAGAGCAGCGACGTGTTCGCATTCGGGGTTCTGCTTCTTGAAGTGGCGACCGGAAGAAGACCCCTCGGCTCCGATCAGTTCATATTGGTCGATTGGGTTATCGAATGTTATCAAATGAATCTTCTTTTCGACGCCGCCGACGAGAGATTGAACTCTCTGTACGTTGTTCGTGAAATGGAGCTTGTTCTGCAGCTCGGCCTTCTCTGCTCGCATCAGTCGGCGGAATTCCGGCCGACGATGAGAAACGTCGTGAGGTATTTAAACGGCGACGACCCCCTTCCGGCCATCGACGGCTGGATCCACTCTGCAAATATTTCGGATTCAAAGTCCGCTCCACTCAGTAGAGTGAGATCCAACCATTTGACGACGACGTCGTATCGTTCGTCCTCCATTGGAGCCATCTCATCTAGTTCGTTGAACGCTGGCAGATAGCAGATGATGACAGCTCTGTACAGATTCAAATAATCGTTCTTTCTCGATGATATTTAACCTCCCAAGTCCCAACCAACCTCATCGGAGCTCCGATTAGATAAAATTATTTATTCAGTGTCTAGATCAGAATGTGGGTGCCTGGGATTATACATACTGATTAAATTTTTAAACACAATTAAATATACGTCGTACGGATAGTGAAATTTTCCATTTTGAGCAAGTGGGGTCGAGAGTGTTAAGAAATTCTTGAGATTAATCCTGAATTTGATCATCTTGGTTCAATTTTTGCCAACTATCCAAATCTGATCTTGCCCGAGAGTTTCAATTTTGGAGCTACAAATCAACGCTTCGTATTTTATTTTTCGTATAATCTTGCACAAAAATGATCAAATTGGTAGTCAAAGATATCAAGACGAGAGCTGGTCAAGAGCAAAGGAAGGCAGTTGACGAAGGAAACAGTGGCAGATCAAGGAAAGACCTGTGTCTTTGTCGAAACCATTGTCCGGTGCAATCTCCAGTCACTGGCTCAGATCGCCAAGAATCTGGCCGGGCGTAACCAGTCTTCTCCATTTAAGTGATTGAGTATCTGGGCAATTGTAATTTACAGGCTGTGTGATTCCGCCATTGTTTTTGCTTTTCCATGATTGATTTGTCAGCTGCTGTGATGCTCAACACAAAAGACAAAAAGAGAATATTTATTATTCGAAATTTACCTGCTCCTCTCTTTCCGAACATCGTTCAAACTTCAAGCTATCCGTGTCCACAATTTCTCAAGCTCTTTAATATATCACACAATACAACTAAGCAAAGAAAAACCATGGCTTAAAATGCAGTGAAAATTGACAATCCATTAAAAGGGTTTGGAGAAAAAAAGTAACCCATTTTTCCAGAGCCATTTTTCAGCAAAAATCTTTCATCGAAAAAGAAACAGTACTGTATCTTGTACGATGAGATGAAAAAGGAAAGAAAGAAAGGGTTAAAAAAAGGGAGGGAAACTAATAATAATAAAGAGGCTCCCACGTGAAATTGTGGGTAATTTAGAAAATCCAGATCAGAAGGGAGAAGTAAAAGACTTGTTTAATCTATCAAGTATCAACCTACCTCTCTCATCTATGTGTATGGCCATTGGCCACGGCTGAACAGCCTGCAACTGTACTCTCTCCCGACCTGTAAATCTTTCACGACTATTCCACTACAACAAAAAGACGACCAAAATATTACCATAGTCAATATAGTTTACCATATTGTAAAATAAAAAAGAATAACAAAAGCCAAGTGGGTTCAACCCCAATATGTCTTGTTCTAGAAATGGCTACATAACTATAGAAGGAATCAAAAGCTGGAATGCTTAAACTCAAGGAATAGTAAACTAGCAAGTATTAAAAAGGACAATGCAAATTGCAAATTGCCTTTTCTCCTTTTGCTTTCGTTGTCTGTTTCTGCTGAGAAAGCAACTTGGGTTTTGAAATATTTGTGAGTATTTTTTTTGCAAGTTGCAGGGCATGAAAGAGGAGGGGTGCTTTTAATGATACCCATGTACTATTTGTCTGTCGACTGAGCGCTTCCACGCCACTTATTGCCCGGCTGACTTCTCTTTCTACAACTACTCTTCATTTCTAAACAGACAGCCCACACAAGGGGTGTTACTCTAATGCATTTCCACCTTATTTAGTGCACATGACCAATCACATTTCACAAGACACTCTTCTATCCTGCACTCAGAAGTCCTCTTCCCTATTTCAAACTTCGTATTATTATTCTCTATTATTACGGCAATCAAACCGCAAATTTCCATTAAGTACGTACTAAAAAGGCAGACAACCCACATACATCTCCTAATCAAATCTATATGTGCAATAATTTACATTTTTATCGTACTTAACTTCAGAAGAACAATGGCCATGTATTGCTTAATTTTGATTTCCATGCAAAATCAAAAGCAAAGAAAGATTTAGACATTACGATTTTTACTTTAATGGAACTATCAATTCATCACTGAAATAAAGATTTCTTAGTTAGTTTTTATGAACTTGTATTTTCTTTTTGTTCCTAAATGAGATATTATAATTAAATTGATTTTTTTTCATGTACAGCCAGACATAGGAGTGGAACAGCCTCAAATGACATACTTGTCAGAGATTCGAATTGCATAGCCATCCTATTGGCTCCAACTCAGAAGGCTTATTGACCAATTTTACCAGCATACTTGGAAGTATGAATGTGAAATTTTAAATACCCCAGATAGGTTCTGTTCTCTCACCAAACGGTTATTATTCTGAAGTAATCCCATTAGATCTAATGGCGTTGGAATAAAGTTAACTGCAAATGAACTTAGGGATAACGATCTAACGCTTTAACTAGTATTGCATAACAAAGTTTGGAGCGCAGTGCAGGCAAGTGTCGTGATCTGAATAGTGAAAGAAAGCCTAAATTTCTGTCCAACCCAGCCACACAATCCAGCTCTCCAGATCTTTAAAGGGAAGGCTAACTCATTTGAAAGAAATGATTCTTGATCAAACAGAAGGATCAAAAGATAAAGTTGATGTCTTACTCTAAGTTTCTGTCCCACAAAGAGCTTCCCCGCAGCAAGCTGCTTTGACAGCAATCCATCTAAATGAGCAGCAACAGAATACCTGTTATTCCAAAATCTTTCAGTGCCATATAAGCATGCAGCTCAGTCATAAATGAACATTAACAACAGTTTATTACCAGCCATCAGTAAGTTCAACTTTTACTACGTCACCACTTTCACACCCATTTACTCCCCGTGCGAGAAGAGTTTTGAAGCTTTTTGTCAAAACATGAGTGAATTCCAGAAACACAAAGAATCATCAATGAAGAGGGTGGTGCATCTCCTTCAAGGATTCTTTTAATTGCTGAACGATGACCATGATTGACTTCTCTCTCATATCTTTGGTCGTGCAACATGATTATTATCATGAATTGCTTATTCAGACAAGGAAGGTATTGCATTTAGCCAAACAATATGTTTACCGTCAAAAATTTAGTTGAGTACTGTATTTCATAGCACGCCAGCTTCCAAACAATCCACTTGAAGTGATTTGTGTCCCACCTGAATGTAATAACATAATATTAACCTAAAGACATAGTAAAGAACAAAACAGAAATGGGAGATCAAAAAAAAGCTAGTCAACAGAATGTTACAATGCATCAGATAGAAAGAATTGCAAGAACTCCACAGATTATGCATACAGGTGCGAGTGAGAATAAGATATTAAAAAAAAATAGAAGTTCGAAACAACTAACAGTTTTGAAGCATATTTCATGGAATCGCCAGAAGCATTCAACATATGTGAAAAACCTTCTATTCCAATTAATTTGAAACCAGATTCGTCTTGAAACATGAACTTATCTGCATTTTTGGATTTGATCTTCTTGACTTCATCCGACCATAACTCCTTTTAAAACCACCATTGTATGTACAAGAGTCAAATCACAAAATATATGAAATTAAATACATACAGCTTTCCCAGAGAACGAATTTCCCCCAAAAAAATTACTACTTTTTTCTTTCGTAAAACACAAGAAAATACAGTTTGTATTTTCAAAAGCGCCTGAAAAAAAGTCATTGAAAATACAAAAATGGAATCTGAATCCTCAAAAAAGGGAGGAAAATACATGCCTGCTTCAATTGAATCTTTGTCATCGAGAATCGATAGTGCTTTAGCCATTGAAGATCCTTTTACTGAAAGAGATCTCCCAAGATCAGTTCGGAACATTGGAGCATTTCCAACTTCATTTCTATTTTCTCGAATTTCCGAATATCCTGTTTCAAACTAATACGAGACGATATCATTAAGAGAGAAACAATTGATAAAACTAGAATACCTTGAATTAACAGATCGACCATGGAAGGAAGACAATAGCTGGAACTGTGAGTTTGAATTCTAGTCTCAGTTGATCCATATTCAGGTTTGATTTCAACGCACTCGCCGAAAACTTCCCATCCGAAATTACCGTCGGCAACGGAAAATAATCTCCACGACATTTCCAAGTTTTCAGAGCACTAACCACAATCAGAATTTCTTGGTGGGCGGTGCGCCGTGGGAGCCTCCTCTACCGAAAAGCTTCGAAAAAGCCAACGCTGTAAGCTATGGGGGGAAGTAGAACAGAGCTATATTTATTGGGGGGAAGCAAAATGGCGTAAATAAATACTTTTTCCATTTTTTAATAGCATTTAGTAAATAAACTATTATGTTTAAGAATAAATATTGGTTTTACTTCATGAATTACTAAAATAATTACAATAAATATATTAAATTTAACAATCAATAATTACTCCATGAACTAACGATAATTGTAATCAATATCATATGATGATGAAACTCACTAATTTTTAATTTAATTTATTTTTTATCGATTTGATTAACTTTAAGAATTTATAAATAAATAATTAAATTATAATAATAAATTTCTTATTTTTATTTAATTAAATTAATACAATGAAAATTAAGAATTTTTATCAATTTATGATATTTTTATTATTACCATTATAATATAAGTATTCGTTATAATTATGATATATTATCATGCATCGATTGATAATTTTTAAAATTTTATTATTTGCTATGCTATAATTTAACAAAAAATTTATCTTAATTAAGTTTATAATTAAGATATTAAATCCATAATCCCATTAATCCAAATCCCTATGTATAATGAATAATAGATCAAGGGTAGATCGACTTTATTTCTAGACTTAATAACAGCTATAGTTCCGACAAAGATCAAAGAATCAAATGAATAAATGTAATGCGTCTTTTCTGATTTTCTATACTTTATGCGTTTGATGGAGGGATTTGAGCATCGTCTTGGACGGAAACGGAAGCCATCTCCGGCTTAATCTCCTCCAACTGCTGCAGAACTTGCAGAACGTCCGGTCGGGCCTCCGGCGACGGATCAACGCAATGGAGAGCCAATTTCAACGTGTTAAGCAATTCATCGCCGATTGTCTGTGTATCTCTCATCAGTTCCAAATCGAATACTTCATTTGCCCCCTCCCCCTTCACCGTCGAAGCCACCCACTGCGGCAAATCCATTCCTTTCACCGTTTCGCCCGGAGATTTTCCGGTCAGGAGCTCCAGAATGATCACCCCCAGGCTGTAGATGTCGGTTTTCGTGGTGGCTTTTTTGGTCTTGGACAGCTCGGGCGCGTTGTAGCCTTGAGTTCCTGCGGTGGCGATCACGGTGGTGTTCGCGGCTGATGTCATCAGGCGCGAGAGGCCGATGTCGGCGATGTGGGCGTTTGTTTTCTCATCAAGTAATATGTTGCTCGAGGTCAGATTTCCATGGATAATTTCTTCTGTGTGGAGATAGCAAAGCCCTCTGGTTATTCCGACAACTATTTTCAACCTCGTCGCCCAATCAATTATGCTCTCCGGCCCTCGAGCTGCAAAATCGAAAAACAAAAGTCAGAGAAAATACTCGAAGCTATATCAATGGAGGTAAGGAGAAGATTTCTTACCATGGAGGAAGGAAGCGAGACTGCCATTGGCCATGTAATCGTATACAAGAAGCTTCTCTCCTTTAGGGCCCAGATAATATGCCCTAAGGGAGAGAAGATTTGGATGGCGAATTTTCCCAATTTCTGCAACTTCATGCTCGAATTCCTTCTCCCCCTTTGTCGTCTTCTCCCTAAGTCTCTTCACTGCAACCACGTTTTCATCTTCTAATGTCGCTTTGTAAGCTGTCCCGTACGTACTTTTCCCCATTATCTCAGCAGTTGCGCAGAGGAGATCATCGGCCGTGAACACAAACGGCCCGTCGAAGTGAACCAGCTTCCCGCCGGCGTGGCCGGAGCCTATCTCTGCGCCTCCCTGAATGTCTTTCTCGCTGCTGCCCCTTGCGGTGGCAGGTTTGGAGATTTTACTGTTCTTTTTCTTAGCCACCAAGCAATAGACCAGTACGATACAAAATAGAAGCAGAAACAGAATGAGAGCCCCGGCGGCTATCAGAATAACATCCTTTGTACTCAGTTTACGGCGTTGCTTTCTCGGCGCCTCCTCCGGCGGCGGAGCTGGAAGATTGTAAGGTAATGTAGGGCACGGGAGTGAAGGGCTGTACCCACATAGCTGAAGATTCCCTGCAAAGGAGCTCGTATTGAATTTACTTGAAAGGGCCAAAGGAACCGGACCGGAGAGATTATTGTCGGAAACGTTGAAAAAAGTCAGACCGGCGAGGCCTCCGAGTGACGCCGGAATTTCTCCGGTCAAGTTATTTTGAGAGAAATCTATCTGCTTAATGACCGAGATGTTTCCGATAATGGCCGGGATTTCACCATAGAACTGATTGTTCTTGAGGTTGATCGTCGAGAGTTTTTTTAGTTTTACGAACGAATCAGAAATCCGGTCTTGAAAACGATTACTTTCGAGATTCAAAGAAACAAGAGAGGAAAGGTTGAAAAAGCCATCGGGAATAGTACCATTGATACCGTTGGTCGATAAATCAAGAACTCGAAGGCGAGAGAGCTTGCCTAGCTCACTAGGTAAAAAACCAGAGAGCTTATTATGGCTCAGAGAAATCTCTTCAATCCAAGACAACTTACCCAGAGAAACTGGGATACTACCGGAAAGATGATTATGATCAAGGCTCAAAAACTGAAGCCGGTATCTTCCATTTCCCGATCCACCCCAGCTGTTCGGAATTTCGCCGGAGAAATTGTTGTGGTCTAGAGCGAGAATCGTGAGAGAAGGAGAGAGAGTTAGACTAGCTGGAATCAAACCCGACAATGAATTATGACTAAGATTCAGTCTGTAAAGTCTTGTAGAGTTCGTAAGAGCAGGAGGTATCGTCCCTGAAAGTTTATTAATGCTTAAATCCAGAGTTTGAAAAACAGAGCTCCGGCCAACTGACGGCGGAATAGAGCCGGAGAGCTGATTGTTAAAGAGATAAACCCCTCTGAGTTTAGGAAGAAAGCCGAGGGACGAAGGGACAGTACCAGAAAGAAGATTATCATGTAAACTAAGCTTACGAAGCTCTTGTAGACTTCTGATTTTCTCCGAAATTCGACCTCCCAATCCCTTCCATGGAAGCTGAATAGCTATGACACGTCCATTTACGCATTTGATTCCTACCCACCCACCAGAACAAGCTCCAAATCCAGAGTCGTTCCAGCTACGAAGAACTCCTCTGAAATCAATTAGCTCACTTTTGAAGGCTCGCAGCGCTTGATAATCTCCTCTACTGACAATTACTCCATCCCCTGTATCTCCGGCGGTAACTTGAAAGTTGAGAAAAAAAAACTCAGCGAAGAACAGAGCGTAGAAGAAGTGGGTCTTCCAGTTTCCATTCATCTTGACTAAATTAGAAATCTTAATCGCATTTCCATTCATAAAAAAACTGCACGAGTATTAGCCGATGAAAGCAAACTTCTTCCGATGCACCAAAAAGGCAGTCGCCGGAAAGGATGGAGAAGAAGAAGAAAGAAGGCAAAAAGGAAGCTCCGATCCAAACTTTTTTCCGATTAACAGAGTATATAGAAGAGACAATGAAACAATAACGGAAGAATTAAGAGGGCTGGGAAAACATTCAGGTATGAGAGGGAGGTGGTCGGAAAGCAAGAATCAGGTGGACTTAGTCAGATTTCTTCGTGTTTTTTTTTATAACGGCTACTTTTTCCCTCATGCAACCAACGGCTTGGGTTGAAATTTAGACTCTTCCTCCAACGGCTATGTTTGATGGGTACTCGTACTCCCTCAATTTCACATGTTATTTTATTTTAAGGCAATCCAATTTAGACCTTTACTTCTCAAGGCATGTACAAAGTGCGCTCCACAGTTTTTTTCATATTATATTATTGCGATTATTTAATTTGTTACGTTCATTACGTTAAAATATCTCATGCATTTTATTTTTAATATTTTTCTAATATTACCCTAAATTTCAATCAAACCAATTACATATCAAAGTATTAATATTTTCAACTGATACTTTAAATTTTTAATTTAAGTATACTCATAAAATTAATAAGCGTAAAAATTAAGGTGTCAATTGAAAAAACACTTATACTTTGAAAAATTAATTAATACAGTGAAAAATATAAAAAATTGATTGGAAAAGCAACTCTAATTATATGGTGTTATGTGATAATTACCATATTTTTATTGGAGACGAATTGTAATAATATCTTTTCATTTATATCATTTGATTATCAAAAACTTCTCTATGTTTTTGAAGTCTATATTAGCCAAACAAATTAGGCCAAAGTCATATTTCATTCTTCATCACAGATGAATTCGTCTTCTTGTGTCTTTTCCTCCCGTAGTAACCATAGACTCTTTATTTTCATGTCTGAATGTTATTCGATATGTAACATCATAAAAACGTGAATTTATGTGGAATCAAATAGTGAGTTAAAAGTATAACGACGTAGTTATATATTGAGATTATGCATCTAGACCAATAATATCATTTTGCTATACAGAACAATTAGAGGGTAACATGTTCATACAATCTAAATTCCTCGTTATTGTAATATGGGAATCAAATGAAATACACAAGCTAGTGGATGAAGAAATTTCAAATCATAATTTGGCGGTCGGTTGGCCAGCTCTAGTGTCGTAGACTTTAAGGAAGAAACGAGTGGGAGGAACGAGCAATGTGTCCTGCAGTATCGACCCGATGGCTGCAATGAGCTTCCTCTTCACATCCGAGTTGATGCCACCCATCGCCACCAACTCGGCGTAGGCTGCTGGATCATGGTTGCCTCCAAATGATATTTGCAACGACCCTTTTAGAATCACCATCACAAACTGCAAAAATTCCGGCAAAAAGTTCATCTTTCTAAATCGAGACTCGTTGACATCATTAATTACAAGCAATTACGTACAAACTTTAAAGATTTGTTGCGCGAGGTTACAAAAGTCTTCAAAACAATTATAACATGCTTAAAAACGACTAAGTAGTTTGATAATAAAACAAATTACACTAAATTTTAAAATGAACAAGATAAGACTGTGCAGTCCCCTCTTATGTGGGTCCCACGTTACCGAGTGCCGCCCAATCGGCTAGCGCCATGGTTCGTTCAATCTATTTCAAAGTAATTATACAAATGCTAAAGTAAAAATAAATAAATAAATAATAACATAAGCGACAAACTTAGGAATATATTTTTTAATTTGTACTCATCGGCGACGCAATATTCAGGGTCCACTTGGTTAGGCTACAAAGCATTCACACACAGCGGTGCAGCAGCGAAGCTAACTCAAGATCAAAACCAAGGCTTTAAATTCAAATACAGACAAGCCCAGATCGACCTTTCCATAGCGATTTGGGAAAAATAAACAGAAGAAGTGCGTACTTTTTCAGGCCTCCCAACGATGGCGGCGACGTCTTTGACGGCGCGGGAGAAGATCGGGGCAGCATCGACGCGGTCGAGGTCGACGTTGGTGGAGATGTAAAGGCAAGGCATGGCCGTCTAAATCTCAGGCACGGCAGCGCTCCGAGAAGTCAGGGAGGCGAGGTTAGGTTTGGTCAGGGGAGAAAACGGGGCGGCCAATAAATAGCCAGAAGAGGTCGAGCTCTGTAATGGGGTGTGATGGCGATTGACGCCGTGTTTAGGCAAACGGAGGAGCAGAGATGGCATGAAATGGGGAAATGGAAATGGTCAACGCGATGAATCATGCTATTTTCGTCTATTGTGCGTATGAAACGAAGACAATCCTCCTTTTTTAGATAATTGTCCACGTGGCATTGGATGTAGGGTTGGACAGTGCGTTTCACTAATTTGCCCTTCTTGATCGCCTTGTTTTGTGGTTGTTGGCGTGTTTTTATTGGTCCAGGGAGAGTCGTAGAGGTGATTATAAATGATTATGAATTATGATTGTCGGGTTAACTCCCCCGGGACGCTGTACGAGTCATTTGCATAATAAAACCGCCATTTTAATAATTCATAGTTCATAGAGACAGTACTTCAAAAATTAAAGGACCCACATGAGAAAATTGAAAGTTGATGGCCTAATTTATAAAAGAGTTATAGTTTAGGGTTCATTTGATATATACGCTATTTTACGAACTCACCAAAGGCCCACAGATCGGCCCACCCATGGGTTGCCTTGTTGGTTCTGCATTCTGCAAGGTTACACGGTGCCTGGCGGCGAACTTTCCGGTGGACTGCTCGCAGTGAGTTGAACTCAGCGAGTGGAAATATTATCTTCATCTATGGACGTGGAGCAGGACGGTCAAAGTTTTGGGGAACCTAGTATCATCAATTCTGGTGATGAATTCGCTGAGCCTTTAACAGTACGAAGCTTAGCGTCCTTCAGATCGCTTATTATCACCTCCTCGACCTCGGAGGTTGAAATTTCTACGGCAGCGAAAACTTTAATGAGTTCTCTTCGAATTCCTGCCAACCATCTAGTTCGGCATCAGATTCTCAAGGTTTTATCGGACCTTGCTTCCAATTACAGTCGATTGTCGCGCATTATCTTCGACTGTGTTCGTTCTTACTTACTTCTCTCCGCCGATTCGACGCGATTGGCCGCGTATTCCCTTTGGATACTTGCGTCCATTTTGGAGCGTGAGCCAGAGCTCGTTTCTGCCAATTACGAGCTCGATGACAGACTGTTTGTATCTCTTTGTTTTGGTCCTTCTGTTTCCGCCCGGACTTGGCTTTTGAAAAATGCCGAGAAGTTCCGCGTAGGCCCGTATTTGTTATTCTCTGTGTTTTTTGGGTTTACTAAGGATCCTTATCCGTATGTGAGAGAAGCTGCTTTGGATGGCCTTGTTGGTTTGAGTAAGTCCACGTTATTCGAGGATCAAGGTATGATTAAAGGATGCTATGCTCGTGCCATTGAGCTTCTAAGGGACATGGAAGACTGCGTAAGGTTAGCTGCAGTTCGCACTGTGAGTCAATAGTTAATTTGAATTTGTGCTTTTGATAATTCCAAGACTTTTCATCACAACTTGAATAAAATCAAATACTGTCTTTTTTTAATATCCTAGTGTTTATCCTAAAGTAATCTTCTTGTAATGCAGTCCTTCGAGTATTCTGATCTTGTATTATGGATGAATTGAGATTTATTTTACTGGAAAAGATTCAAGAGAATATTAACATTACAGTAAAAAATGAATGTTGCTGTAAAGGATTAAAATTAATTGACTGCAAGGGCTAAATGATTCATTCGTGTTTGGTTCATGGAAGATTGTGGAAGTTTTTGGAAAAGATAGATCTTGAATACACTCTGAATCCAGGTGACTGCATGGGGTCTAATGCTTGCAACATCGAGCCAAGAAGATAAACAATATTGGTTAGACGACATATTTGTCAAGGTAAGTGATAATTGAACTTTTTTAGTACGTTTACAGGTTTCAATTCTGGTTGCTGAAGATTTCAACTTTTTAGACGTGCCATTTTTCAAGTTGATTTGTATTAGAATATATAAATGGTTACATCATATGTTTGAGTGGTTTGATTGCTTTTGAACTAGTCCATGTTGCTGTCTGCACAAGTGTAAACACTTCAGTTGCTCTTTATAAGATGGAATAAAGGATGGTAACTGTTTCTGTGATCCTTTTCAAAACTTCATATTTCTTTGACTGGTGTTAGAGTAATCTCTTACATTCAAAAGAACTTGCTACCGTTCTTTCTTTCTCTCTCTCTCTCTCCCCAATCTTGCCAGCTTGATTAATCAAATGAGGTCTATTTCCATAAGATAGCTTACGGAACCGATCAATTTTACCTTCATCTTCTGATTCCTTGGATATCCTCTTCCCATTCTATGATATGTGAGTGACATTACGTTTTATACTTTTTGTCGGTTGCTGAGTTGTTGTCTAATATGTAAATTCCATTGTGTTACAGCTCAGTTTCATGACCAGAGATATGAGTGTGGAGGTTAGGGTTGAGGCTTTTAGAGCCATGGAGAAAATCGAATTGGTCTCTGGGGATGTTCTCCTACAAAGTATATCAAAAAGAGTGCTGGCTATTTCCAAAAGCAAAAAATCGTTGAGTCACTTCCACACAGAAGTGTCAACAGCAAATACTGCTGGAGCGTTTATACATGGGGTTGAAGATGAATACACTGAGGTAACTCTCGTAAAGTTCATACATTTGAAAAGTTATCCTGCAGAAGCATCTATGTGAATGTTTTTTAAGGATGTAGTACATTGATGCCTATATATATATATATGTATGTGGATCTTGGAAATTTCTTCTTCTTAATATTCAGTGTCAACCTTAGTCATCAGATATGGTCCATTTAATAATAATATTTACTTACTTGATGCAAAGGTGCGTCAGTCTGCTTGTCATGCCGTCCGGAAGCTAACCATTCTATCTACTGAGTTTGCATCCGAAGCCTTAAATCTGTTGATGGATATCCTGAATGATGATTCACTATTTGTGCGCTTGGAAGCTTTGGAAACAATGTATTATATGGCTGGCTCTGGCTGTCTGGAAGTTCTAGAAGCACACATGCACATGGTATAGTTTTTGTCCTCGTCAAATACTTCAGATTGTTTGAAAACCATTTATGCAATGTATTAGATAATTCGTGAGATAAAAATATAACTATTTGGAATTTTTTTGGTTACATTTACTAAGAAAAATGTTACTTTGATTGATTAATCAAGTGTTGATGATAATATATAATCGGTCTTATTTCTTTTAAATAAAATAAAGATCTGTATATATATATATATTCCTAAATATGAAAATATTATAAATCTATTAGATGTAAATTATACCTAAAAGAAACATTCTCATTTGAGAAAGTTAGAAAATGAAGTAGCATTTCTGGAATTGGCTGAAATGATTATTCTTTTGTTTAGTCTGTCTTCATCTGTAGGTCTGAATTTCTTTTCTCTCACTTAGAAACTCATTATGTTAGCTATGTTTACGAATAGTGTGTTCTAATATATTGTGTTCCTTTTGTTTAGTTTCTCAGCACGATTGTTGACAGGAATGCCCAGGTAAGAATTGTCGTGAGGAAAATTATTGACTTAATGAGGCTGCCAGATTTCAAGCTGTTTAAGTTATCTGTTAATGCCATCATACAAAGTTTGGAATTATATCCGGAGGTGTGCTCTATTTTATGTCTTTTTTCTTTGTGAAACTAATAAAACTCACTAAATTTACTTATTCAGTTTATATTTTAGCCATAGCTTAACTTTCTGTAAAGTATGCTTTGTTAGGCTGCCATTTTTATTTATTTATTGTTGAGAATCTAGATCTTTTAGTTTATAAAATGATAGACTTTGATTTCTTCGTGAATGTTTTATATTTTTCAATTTTGTGTTCCAGGATGAACCAGCTATATTCTCTACGTTGTTTCATATAGGAAAAAATCATGGTAAATTCGTGATCTGCTTCATTGAAGAGGTTTCTCAAAAGGTTAGCATGGCTTTCTCTATTAATCCCCAAACTTTCTAACCAGCAACTTACTCGCATTTTCAAAAATTCTAGTCATTTTTGCGTAGTGAAAAGCGAATGGAAAAGTCAGTTCATTTTTTTATTTGAAGAACTTATTTCTGTAATTACCAAAAGGCACATTGTTTTTGTGTACTTTTATATTGATGGCCTCATTAGGTTCAGCTCTGTTATTATCAGTAGCCTGTTGAGCTGATTGATATTAATAGCACAATTATAATCTGAAGTAGGCATCTGGATTTTTTAAGAAACATAAAATTATTAAGTGCATTATGCCTCTCATGAAGTTAATTTTGGAATATAATAGCGAAATACAGCTATCATAATATTGATGATACAGAGCACACACATTTGGGGAGATTGCAATACCATATCTCTGCAGTTAATTGCCATTGTCGGATCTAATTTCATATATAGATCGTGAAATTTCATTCACGTGTCAAAATTTCCTTCATTGGCTTATGGTCAGATAGAACCACTGGCTGAAGGCTTTGACGATTCGAGTGTGGCTGCAATGCTTGTTCTAGCTATCTCAGCCCCAGTTGTACGTGATCAAGTTTCAAGTATACCTCCAAGAATATTCTCTTATGCAGTTACATTTCTCGGGAGGATCTCCCATGCATTGGCTAATTTTATGGATCAAAATACCCTCTTTTCCTATTTGTTGCAAAGAAGTCGAGCTGCTGAATTATCTGATTCAGAATTTGAATTACACTCACAAACTATGATACAGCCAAGGGACTTACAAACTTCAATCAGAGTTAATCATCTGATGATTGAAGCAACAGAGTCGTTAAACGATATTCTCAAACACACCAAACATATTTGGCTGTTCATAAAATCTGGAATGACTGATGAAGCCCTGAGGATTTTGAGGTTGTTATCCAGATTTTTTATTATTTTGTTTGAAATTCTTTTTATTGTCTTTAAAAATAGAAGTTTTCAATTCAAGTATCCTTAATTTTACCAAGTCTCTGATGTAGGAACCTAAGACACTAACCCTCTGTCTGAATTCTTGTTTGATGCAGGGCTTGCAAAGAATCTCTATCACTATTCACCGCCAGCTCCATCGAACACAGTACCAGTGGAAACTTTGCATTTGTGTTACTATATCTCAAAATAGTGAAATTAATTGCAAAAATCTGGCCACATTTCGTTCCTGAAATACGTCCTCAGGTTAGTGGATACGGTGTTATTCTCGGAAAACTTGATAGAAAGATAAGAGAGTTGAAAAGCAGGTTTATAGGATTTTCTGTGGACCAGGAATTGCACATCTTCGAATTGGAACTCTTGACTTGCATATTAAGGCTCTCAACAGGTGAAATTTGCTGTCATCTTACTGGTTTCAAAAGCCTGTCTAGTATTACTTCACAAATAGATTCTATACTCCAAAACGGATATGGAGAGCCCTCCATTTTTGTGATTGAAGTTGGTAAAGAATTATCTTCTGCAACCGATGACGGTTTTCGAAGTCCACCTCGTTTTCAAAAGCCACTCGAGTTCTTCAATCTGAATCATATTGCTTTTCAAGGAAGACTCGATTACATCAAAGCAGAATTATTCATTCTCGATAATGACTCCGACCGGCCTCTTTGCTTTGTCCCAGGATTACCGGTTGGAATCCCGTGCAAGATCGTGCTCTATAACGTTTCAAGTGAGAACAGGCTGTGGGTTCAAATAAACACGAACAATGAGACTTCTCAGTTTGTTTTTATAGATCTCGGCCAGTTCGAAAGCAGAAAAGATTTGGAAGAATTCACATATACTGCCCCTTTCTACAAAACCCCAAATGCTACTTCTTTCGCTACCAAGGTACGTATAGGACTTGAATCTCCGTTCGAAGATCTTTGCCCCGTACGAAGATTCGGCGGTCCAAAACGTCAACTGACCTATATTTGCGAAGAAAAAGAAGTCTATTTCTCTGCTGTCCCCAAAGATCGAGTAGCCTAAAATTTTGCTTCTTAATTCCAATTGAGTTTGTACTTCTGTAATATCAACTAGTTTTGTACTCAAACCCTGTAAAATTGACTCTATATTTTCGGCGCAAAAATTGAAAAAATATCGTCTTCAAGTATCGAGTATCGAAATATCGTCTTCAACGACAGCCAGTTCTAAGTTTCGAGTATCGAAATATTCATCTCCACCGGGCGTAACACTGCATCTTTCGGACCAAAAGTTGAACGATCAAATAATGGCCGATAAGAAGCATCTTTTGCCGATGGCATTTGAGCACGTCTGTTGCCAGCCCAGTCCTTCTCTGTAAGTTTCAACCTGCCCATAAAATTCATCAAAAAAGATATCGTTTGATTTGAAATTTTCAAAATGTGTTCCGATCCAATCGACATACCGTGTCTAGTAACATATTGGTGGCTTTCACGCCTCCAATTAGGTGGATAGATTCCTCAAGAGCAACTGCAGCTGCATATCCTCTAGGATTTTTCATAGGCTCCCCTGCAGTCCACAACCCGAGCCGAGGATCGTATATTTCAGTGCTTGACACCATCGAACTACCGTTGAAACCACCAAGAGCATATCTATATAAGAAAATTCTCGGATATTACGTAAACCGTTGTAGGAAATATACTACATGAATGTTGAAGAGATGAATCTTGGTAAGAGTAGATTATAAAATGAGAATTAATTGGTAAGAAAGAAACCTACAACTTCTCGTCCAAAACCACCAATGAATGACATCCCCTTCTTTCAGTCATACTTGGAATTTTACACCAAGAATGTTCTCGAGGGTCGAATCTTTCGGCAGAGCTGAGATCATAGAAAAGGCATTGATTAGAGAAATGATCGTAGTAATCAAGCATCACCATTCATCGCAAGACAACATTGAAGATTAATCTAGAGTATCGTTACAAACTTTGAGCCACCTGAGTTTTTTTTCATAGCATACCGGAAGTAAACGATCAATGATGTAAACAGCGAGTGGGGCATTCGAAAGCAAAAAACTTTATCCACTATTAAAAAAGTGGTAAATATTGTGTGCATACTCATCAACATCTAAAAAGGAGCCATCATATCTTACTTCAGATAATCACTCCCATCATATCCACCAGTTGCATAAATCACACCGTTAAGTTCCGCAGCAGAAAGCGCAAATCGCTGAAGAAATAAGAAGCAAGAACCAAATTAATTTCGTAAAAACACAATTCGTTTGCACCCAAGGATGAGGATACATAAATTTCAGGTACTACAAACTCAATTTTATCATGTTATATGCTATTTTCTCTAAATAAAACTATTTCTACACGCCTTGTCGTAATAATCGGCAGATAGTAGGTTTGTATGTGCATAATCCTCAAATGCAACTTAGTTTATTATAGGAACTTAATCATCATGTAAATTGACAGTCAACCTTGTGGCCTTAATAAAGAGTGGATGCAGGGGGTTAAATGAACTAGTCATTCATTGAGATGGTGTTCTAGGTTATAACAACAGGTTCCATATATACATCTCAAAGATTAGCAGAGAAAATTGAAAGGCAATAAGTTTAAACTGAGATTGAAAGACAAATTACTGGACTGGCTTGTCAAAAAATACATTGGTTGTTTCGCTGACTCTAATTCATTCATATCAAACCAGATATTCAAAACCTAACAATTGTTACCAGTGCGGCAGACAAATCAGATTTTGTTTGAACTATCATCCACAATTATAATACTTTTTTTTCTTGCAGACTAACTCAAACCTGATTTCATCTATATACATATAAACAACTTTCACCTTTTGTAGCATTGACCGCGTAGGGATCCATCGTCCAAGATCCAAATCGAGCATTTCAACATCAGAGAAGCATTCATTCCCATTTCCACCACCTAATGCAAATAATTTGTTATCTATGGCAGCACCTCCTAGATTGCCCCTTTCTTTACTCAAAGAAGGTCGACAAGTCCAATGGTCAGTTCCCGGGTTGTATGATTCAACTTCACAAAGTAAAATCGAACCATTTAGTAAGAGTTATATTACAAAGCTAAAAACACATCCATCAGAAACTTGATAGGAGTTTATACCTGTATTGTACCAGGCATAACCATTTCCCCCACCAGATACATAGAGTTCACCACTCAACCAGACAATAGAGGCATATGAGCGAGCGCAGCTCATGGGCCGACAAGACTTTATCACATCCGTAGAAGGATAATATGAATCCAACGAAGATAGGTAGATTGACCCATTATACCCTCCAATTAAAAATATTGACTTGTCTGGATCCAAATGCGCTTTTTCTAATGTATTCAAAACTGTTTCTTCACTAAATTCTTCTGTTAGTAAGGAATTTGGCTGTGTTAGTTGTCTCTTCAAGTTTTGAATTTCCGTTTCTGCTTCTGCCTGAAATTTAAGGAATTTAATCAAATGGGAATTATTCTCATAAAATAAAACATCATAGTACACTTGATATCATGTCTTCGCCGATTTCACTTACGACCTGACTCAAATTGTAAAAATTACGAAAAAAAGGAAAAAGAAAATCAACTATTAGGAGATAACAGTCTCAATATCAGCCAAAATTCAGTATTTGTTCCATTACAAACAATTTAAATACCAATGAACTCTCCTCTTTATCAATTTCATCTACAATGATGTGTAACAATAAAAAGTCGCAAATAACACAAGAGAACATAGAAGAAAGTACCATTTTTTGCTCTAAATAAACCACTTTCTGGTCTTGCTGTGTTACGTAATCCTTCAAATCTTGGAATTCTTGTATCAACTATGCACAGAAAAACATATATAGGTGCGCTATACATCATTAATACAAAAATAAAGCTATCTAGCATATTATCATCTTCAATTACCTTAGATACCATGGACTGACAATCTGACAAAGAAAAAGCAACTTCTTTGTTTTCTTGTGACTCAACTAATTCATCTGAAACAATGTTATCCTCCAATGGCGGGCAACTCTCAACATCAATATCCATTTCCTTTTTCGGTAAATGCCAATCACGAGTCAACTCTTTAAGTTTCATAACCGTGATCTTCACTTCTTCATTGATCTCCGTTGCATCTAACTGAGCTTCTAAATCCAATTTCTCATTTGAATAGTTACACAAGTCACCCTCTGAGACAGATGGCCTAATCTTTTCAGCTACGTCTCCTGGTTTTTGAACCGGAAGAGCTCTAAAGATCATTTTCTGCTTTGCCACATTGCGTGGAACAAAAGCACTGAGGGGAACAAGTAAAGACGAGAGTACAGAAATTAGCTTGTTAGTCTGTGCATGATCGAGCTCAAACCAGAAATGGTTATTATTGTAATAGTTGTCTACAATTATAGGTTTGAACTGACTTTCTTCCAAAGGCTGGCACTGCAGACGAACACAAGTTTGAACCTGTATGAAAGAAACATCATAATATAAGTGTGAATGACTATGATTGTCCCGAGAAAAAACATTGATTTTTACCTGAGCAGGATACAGAGTTCTCTCTGAACCACCGGCTGTCCACCCATATGAATCGATGTTCATCTTCCCAGAACTAGCAGCCTCAAAAACTCCATACAGTTTCCTGTCAGTGTAGTTGAATAGAAACAGAGGCAAGCCAGGATCAATGTTTTTCACATATGCATAGTGTTGTGAGGGTAAACCTGTTAAATCATATGTATAAAACTTCAGTCATTGGTGCCAAATCGGAAAAGGAATAAGCACGGACGATAGTTGATCATCATTTGGTGAAGATGAATAAACCAATCCTCACAAATATTGTTTTTCTATTCACTCTATCAATAACCGAGCCGGATCTGGTGTATCAAAAGGGATTTTCCTTTTCTATTGATTCCTACGAACTGGATCAAAAACAATTCTTGAATAATGTATTCAACTCTAGGATGAATCGAAAAAGAAATATTAATTGGTTCTACCTTCTATTTTTTTATGAAGAGAATGAATCTATTTATCGAAGGATCAAAATAAAACGGGTCCCCTTTTTTATGTTCCCATGTCGATTCAAACCCATAGAAAAAAATAACATAATAAGAAGATAACTAACCGAACAGCTGTTTCGAAAGACACTCTCGAATGGTGTTATTTGTGCAGCCGAATATGACGCCACCAAGTTCAGTCTTTGACAAATTTCTTTCATCAAACCTCCTAGGATTAGATGAAGTAGGGACCCCACCATCAACTGGAATATACAATCGCTTTTTCTTTCCAGAACCCATCTGAGATAAAAGAAAATGCTTTTCAAATGTTAAAATCAAGTTATTGACCATTTTAATACAGATATGATTGTAAACTCTGAAAATTCAAATGGCTTGGCAATGAAAGAAAAGGAATGGATAGAGCGTGATCACCATTAAAAACGATGAAGCAAAACAGTTTCAAGTAAATCAATTTCTAAAACCAAACCATCAATGAGAACAAGGACCTAAATAGACCAGTGAAGATTCATACATTGCTAATCTCAGAAAAAGGGAGGTTTAGGGATGTAATTCCAACTTACTTAGATAAAGATTAAAATCAACTTTATGTTTTAGCCCCACAGAAATTAATGATATGTTCAAAAGAAAGCAGTGGATAATAACCGTCATTTCATCTTTACTAAAACTAATTACATCTCTAGCGATCTCATTTCTCAAACGGATGACAATGATGATCCAGATGAAGCCAACGAGCACATTGGAAAGGAGAAATGGCATTCGTTGGCAAAAACACACCCACGAATTGGGAAACATGTCGCCGAAAGAGCATTTGAAAACAAAACCTTCAAAGAATGCTTCAGTTTTCATCAGAAACAAAAGCAAGCATTCAGAAGTTCAATCAGATCTTAGTAAAAAGGGATAAGCAACTCGAGAGAAAGGGGCAGTCTAACCGATGATTCACAGTAGAACCTCGAGAGAGTAGGGTCACTCAAAACTTCTCACTGAAGAAGCAATCAGTGAATCAACAAACATTTTCGCAGCGATTCAAAGCAAATCCATGGACACAATGCGAAGCTTTTTCGTTCCTGTCTGAGGGTTTAGAGTTCTATATCTACGACAAGCTACGCCTATGTACGAGCAAATTCCTTCCTCTGGTGAAAAAGTTCAAAAAACCAGCAGCGATTTCTGCGTGTTGTGACAAAAAAGTAGGCCTTTTTAGCATTCTCAAGTTATTAACCTCGTAAAGATCTAATTTTTGAAGTACTTTCTTCGATTTGTGACATTCTGAATTATCAAATATAAAATCTTAGTCAGACTATTAAGGCACTGCTTGATGAATACTTTTGACACCCATTCTTATAAATTAATCTTGGCAAAAAAATTAGAATTTGGAAGCTACCGTAAAAGACTGTTTTAGATATTGACAATTCGCTCAACATTTCTCGATGAATTACCCGATCGTGCGGAATCTATATAAAATAATTCTCTACTTTGGTACGACTAAGGTATTCAATTTTGCGATGAACTAGTCGAGTAGTTTGTTCTAAAAGATGATGTGCAGTAGTAT
Source organism: Begonia fuchsioides (assembly GCA_003255005.1). Classification (NCBI taxonomy): domain Eukaryota; kingdom Viridiplantae; phylum Streptophyta; class Magnoliopsida; order Cucurbitales; family Begoniaceae; genus Begonia; species Begonia fuchsioides. The sequence continues at coordinate 87,797 of QAOC01007640.1, read as the reverse complement.
TATGATAGTTCAGTTGGTTCAGAAATGGTAGATTTAATACAATAGTCTAGGTTCGACGTCTGCGTTATCCTAGTATTGGAGTTGCTACTCTCAATGTTGGAGTAGCTCCTTGGGATATCATGTAAAGACCTTTTATCTTTGGACCGCTGAGTCACTGTGATCTAACCCTCTCATAAATTTTCGAGCCGGGATATGAGAATCCTAAGGACGAGAGATTCAGCGTTTATTTGGTACAAGTTCCTTATTCTACCCTATGAACCTTCAAACATTGATGGGAATAATTAAATTATAAAATGATAACTTTAAATTATTCTAATTGTTTTTTTAAAACATTATATGATATAGTTGGAGTGGACACATCGTATTCGATTCCAATACCGTGTTGGAATAGCCAAACTCATGCCGCGGTCACAAGAATTGACAAAACTAGATCAGACTGGCACATAAATCAGAAATTACGTAGAATAAGCTTGATTGTATGAACCGAGGTCCAAGATATTCAAAACTTTAAATTGAGAATCATTGATCAGCGGACTGAGAGTTTGGGATAAATAATGGGTATGGCAATTGCAAACTGAGCGCATGGACCATGACTCCATTGAATCATATGAAGTCATAAATCTATTTCATCATAAAAGCAATTAACCAAACAAAACCCATTACAAAAGAGATTTGGTAATGAATCTTTGAACATAGTTATCAACTTCTCGATGAAATTATAACAGAAACTGATATTCTGTACTGTATAAGCCAGAGGAAATGACCACTGTCGTGTAATTTGACAAAAAGATTTGACCTTTTTATGGAGGCAATGATCGTTAGTAACGAGCTTTAATTAACAGCAGAAAAAATGGACAAGTTTATGGAAGATCATTCAGCCGGAGATCTGTTCAAGACGCCGGAGATCTGTTCTGCGCTTCCGGTTTTTCACTGACCTTCTCAACTTTCCGGCGACTAAGAACCCTGGCGAACTGTGGAAGGCGGAGGAGAGAGTTGACTCTGCTCAATCCTTCAAGAGCGCTCCACTCTCTCCCTGATCTTGATCCGCCGCCTCCGCCGCCGCCCACAGTCTCTCGTGCAGAACCCCGAGTGAAGCTTCGCGAAATCGATACAGCCTCCGGAGGTCGCAGATCGCCGGAGTTTTCCGTCGACGGCGGTGGGTTTTTGAGAAACAAACAAATCACGCCACAATCATCGATCTTCGAGCCTGGATAATTGCTCTTCCACGCCGATACTGCTTTTCTCACCAGCAAATTCGCCGCCGTCGATCGTTTCTTCGCCGACGCAACGATGCTAATCGCCTCAGCGTTCGAAAACACATCCCAAATCTGCAAAGAACAAGAAACTTAAATTTCTGCCAAAGAAGAAAAAAAAATTATTTTTTTCTGGGTTTTGTTCTTCCTACTCCATCAGTGGCTAAGATCACAAATTCGTCCTTGTCTGTGATTGTTCTGTAATGAACTTGAGGAGTGGAAATGAGGCCGTAATCTTTGACGCAGAAATCTCCAAAAGCTCTGGCCATGGCCAGCCCAGGACAGTCCTCGTCCGGCATCCAGATTCTGTAAACGCCAGGCTCGTCTTTGACAGAGAAGATTCTGCCTCTGCAATTCTTGATTCTCTCTGCTTCACCTGAAAATCAACACCAAAAGTTCAAAACCCTGGACGTTTTTTATAAGATAATCTCACAAAAAAAATTAAAATTTAGAAAAATGAAATCAAGAGGAACCCACTTGGAACATCTGGTTTCAAATCGACGGTGAGTTGCCGAGCAAATAGCTTGTTCTTATTTCCTCTGCTGCCAAGAACTGCTCGAGAATCCCCCAAGTTGGCTATGATCAAACGGTTCCCCTGCAAATCAGAATCACGTTTGACGAATTTCGAAATTTACGAAAACATCTAACGATAAATCGAAATGAACGGACCTGTTTGATGACGGTAACAGCTGTGGTGCCACTACAGAAGCAATCGACGGTAGAATCTCGGCCGAGTTCGTCGTCAAGCTCCTTGAAAGATTGCTTGAGAATGGCTTCTGAAGAAGAAAATAAGGGATTTCCGCCATGGCGATCGCTATCTTCAAGGTGTTTCACAGGGAAAAGCTGCATCGCTTTGGAGACCTTCAATGGCAAGCTGTTCCTCACATGGCGGGCTACGTGATGGCCGTACGGACCATGGCCGTCGAATACCCCACAAAAGAACATATCATCTTCTCCGCTGAAGTTCTGAAAAACCCAGAACAGAATTGCAGTCAACAGAAGTAAATCATTCACTTTTGTTTTTGTCTGGGAATGAAAAAACGATACGTCTGAGCTCGGAAGCTTTTCATGGCCGATCATATTACGATGTCACGAGCTTAGAGACACACGTAAATGTGGGTAAAAGCCATGGCCATACTTGATTCCATATCTCGCTCAAATTAATATAAAAATATTTCCCGTAAGACGATTCAAGCAATAATGGAGTCAAATAATTGAAATCATCAATCACCGGAGTTTTTTAAATTGAAAAATGGAGAAGAAGAAAAAGAAGAAGAAGAAGAAGAAGAAGAAGAAGAAGAAGAAATACCTCCCAAACAGTTATGGCGTCCTGGTTGATTCCTTTTCTTCCTTGCTGGGTATACATGGAAACCAAAGAAGAAGAGCCCTGAAATCTAACTGTAGAAAAGCCATCGCCTTTCTGCATCTCTGCATCTTCTTCCTCGAAACGCATTTCTTCATCTTTCGAATACCCTCCCCCATTGGCGACATTTTTAGTGCACCAAGCTCCCATTCCTGACAACGAAATTGAGAAAGGGAAATCCCCAACAGAAATCGACCCACCAAAGCGCACTAAATTTCAAGATTTTCTCGCAGGTACCGGGAGGATCAATGGCGATGGGTTCCAGATTCAGAGATGAGAGAGAGAGAGAGAGAGGTGAAGTTGAAATTAGTAATCTAGAATTGAAATGATTTTAAAAATAGGTTGGTCGGGAAGGATGAGGATGAAGATGGGTTAAATTTGTTACGTTGACTGAAATCTAGACTCGTTTCATCCTCCAACGAAACCCATTAAAATCATTCTATGAATTATCAGTATCTTCAGATTCAGCTCTCATTTGTAACAGTTTTCACACAATTTTGGTCGAGTTTATTTGCCGTACAAATACTCGGTTCGAGTGTCTTTGGAACATGGATGAAGGACTTATTATTGTTTATGAACGTAAATTAGATGGGACACCATTTTAAGCTTATGGACTAATTAAAGGATATTTGATTATTCCTAAGTTTGGATGTTGGTCCTTCATGGTCGCTGTCACTGAATGCCACGTGTTAAAATTCCTTGCAGTTCATATTATTAGTATGATTAAATGCATAAGCAGAGTCTAGAATTTTCATTTTGGTGGGGTGTTCATGGCGCAGATCGCGACGATATTGAGATATCAAACATTTATTTATTTAATTATAATATAATTATTGTATCAAAATATAAATAGTGGCTTAACCATAGTTAAAATAATCCACCCTATTCCGCTGTATAACATTGACGAGTCAATCCTGGGCCAACACAAGGCACTCTTTCAACGAATATCCAACAAGAAAAGACTACTGTTACCACAGTTAATTTTCATGAGTTCAAAGGATCCTATGCTCAATCTAGACACACTTATTCGTTGACTACTCAGTGGACCAGACCTGAAATGTATCAAGCGACCTAGTTCCATATTCAAGAAATAATAAAAGCCAGGTCATCTATGCTTTCCTAGCTTCTCACCTACTAAAAAAAGGTGCCATCTTTTATGTTATAGATCCATAAACAAGGGTTCCCCCATTGTTATTGCATTCAGAGCTGCATATTTCTTCAAGAAATTAAGCATAAAAGAGGAATTCTAATATATTTTTTCTATGACAAGGATAGAGAATTTGCAGACACCAGTTTTCACCCAAATCAAGCAGAGAGAAGGTATTGCATACATATTTATAAGGAGGGAGGAGTTTAAGCTTTACCACCATTGATGAACAAGAACTCCACTTTGCCTGAGAGAAGTAAAGAGTTCTAAGCAATCTCCGTAAGTCTTCTCATATTTTTGGCTCCTCTGCCCAGGACAACACCTCTGCCACCGATTGTAATGGCACTCGAGAAATATCTCGTCGATCAAGCAGATTGCCCCGGTTTCAAACAGTTTGGGAATCAAATCAAACTCGGTTCCTTCGATGTCCATCTTCATCACCACGAAATCCGTATTCAACACTGTCTTCTTCACCCAATCAGCAAAATCAAACCCCTGAATCACATCAACCTCACCCTCAAACTTCCCCATCGGTCGGACCGGCTTAATTCTACCCATTCCTCTGCCCTTCGCCTGCACCTCTTGGCCCGGGTCTCGGTTAATTTCGAAGGACAGCGTTTCGTTCCTCACCCACGCTGCGAATGGCAATAAGGTGATTCCTTTCTTCAATTTATACTCCTCGTGAAATATCTTGTCTGCCTCTATTGCATATATTTCAAAGGTTTTGTTTTGTTTTGGGTATTGCTTCTTGAACCAACTTCCAATACTAGAACCATAACTCCTGGCTCCGACGTCGATGTAGATGTATCTACTTTTAAAGCTAATATCCGCCATAGCTGGTAAATACTTGACTTTCTTTATGTTCGTCTTCAGTGTTATCCATGGTTTCAGGGGTTCCTCCAAAATCAATGGCTCGGCTTTCTGGACTAGGTGCTGCGTGTAACCAGGAACAAAGCACTTATTGTCTGAACTATCATGGCTTTTCTGCACAGCATGGAAAGGGAGAATTCCATTCTTTTTCTGTATAATAATCTGACGAATAAATGGCATCGAAGGAGCAAAACCGTCTATATCCAGTGTTTTAACTATTGTGCAGCAATTGAACAAATTAATAAACGAATTTAAACTGTACGTATCTTTAGCCTTCACATGAACCACCGCAAACCCTTCGGGTTTCAGAGTCCGAGCAATCTCCGAAGAGATATCCAAAGGGCGGGACAATTTGTCCATGCAACCCCAACCTGAAAAAATGAAGTCAAAGGTGTTATCATAAAACGGGATCCTGTTGATCTCCGCCTTGATTACCAGAGGCTTTGAAGCTTTCTTGAAAGTTCCAATTGAATCGAAGACGCCAATCTCTCTCAGAGCATATACTTCTTCTCCGTTTGGAGTTTCTAAACACAGAGAATTTGAGGAAGACGGTAAATAGCCTTCAGCCATTAGATCTTGGAAAACTGACGAGTAAAACTGAACGGCCTTTATCCAAGCTTTTGTACGGTAAAGGCCAGGAAGTGTAGGCTCTGGAGAATTAGATCGAACGACTTTATTCATCGCTAAGCCTGAAGCGCCACCTCCTGTGCCTACTACGATGTTGAAGCAGAAATTCCCGACATTACACGACTCGCCGGCGATAGTGACAACGTAGGCAAATCGGACGGCGACGATCAGAACAGAAAACAAAAGCCCCCGCACCAAAATGTTCCTCAAACACGAACACCCGGACTTACCTGAGCCCACTTCCATCGTTCTTCTTCGGCCAAAAAACATCAAAAAAAAAAAAAAAAACTAAGAGAAATCAGAGCTTATCGAGAACAGAAGCGAGCAGAGGTGTGGTTAGCTCCGATTAAGGCTTTGCGATGGGAGCGAAGGTCGGAAATCAACAAATGGGGTAGAAGAAAACCAGAATTCATGGGGAAAGTATGCGGTCTATGAGTTGGAAAAGAAATTTCACGCAAGTCTGAAACTAACATCTTTTCCTGCGAATGAGAGAGTCAGAAGCCATATTTTCCCGGCCAGCCGTCGAACGCCGGCGGTGGAGGAACGGAATGGAGAAACCGGGGAAGAGAGGCCGGCAATTAGGGCAAGTGATGAGGACAGCCGGTTTTCACGCGCATTTGAAGCGCTGTGAAGACAACGACGTGTCAATTGTCGTCGTGAATCGTTTCCTTAATTTTTTGATTAATTTTATTTTTTGATTAATCATATATTTTAATTAAAAAGTTTTCAGCATTATTGCAATAATTAATTATTTAATTGTTAGCAATTGTTAATTACGTAAATTGGAAGTCGAAATTGGCCAATATAGAGTAGAGATTTGTTTAAGATAATCTTTATAGCAAGAGCAACATCAAAATCATACCACGTCGGTGAAAAGACCTCAATGGATATGCATGCGCTCAATTAAACAGGGTTGCCCTAACAATTACAAGTAGCGCTGTCAATTAGAATCGAAAATGTTAAATAATATATTTTTTATTATATTTAAATTAAATTTTTAGCAATTTAATTGAATTTGAAACTGATTTTTGAGTTTTTATTCAATTTTTATTTAATTTTAATTTAAGTTTTATCTATATTTTGACTAATTTTTTAGCCATACTCTGATTCACTATTTCGTGTTTTTTAAAATTTAGACTGATAACTAGGAAAATGAATTTTGCTTTGTTTCGCATAATAATTTTAAAGTTAAATTCTTCATTTTTGATTTATAAGGTAAAGTATTTTAGATAAAAATAATTTAAATAATGAGAAATGGGTCCTTTTCATCTTAGCTATCATAGTCGTCACATGAAATTATAATTGATTATTTTGGTTGGTCGAATCCATCAGTCTAATTTGGTGTCAAAAACTCTGTCCATTCACTTTTGACGTGCAAGTTTATTGTTCTAATCTTTCCCTCAAATAAAATAAATTATTACTTTGTCCTAAAAGTGAATCACGATAATTAAAATATATATTAAATATCAATTTATTTTCAGTAATAAAAACTTTAAACTTGGTCATAGTTTTAATCGACATGTTATTATTGCCTTTTTTAGTCATTTTTGTCAATTTGTTCATTTTAACTGCTGATAGAAAAAAGAGTTGTAATAATGAAATACATTTTTAGTTAGCTCAGCTAAGAAAAATCAAGATTTTTACTAATTTATAATCTTAATTTTTTGTCACAAATTATTGATAAAATGTATAAAGTAAATTAAATAGATGTCAAGATATTTATTTAAATTTTAATAAAATTTAACGTATGATTGACTAATTTTAAAATATTAAGTAGCTGCGTGTTGCTTCAATTACTTAATTTAATAGTAACGAGAAATTATATAGTTACAACTCACAAGTCATGATGTCATCACTTGTCCATTAATTATTATTATTATTATTATTATATGTAATTTAAATAATAAATACGCAATATACTATTTTCCAAAAGCCAAAAGTCAAAGGAGATGTCGTCCAAGTAAAAAATATGAGGTTTTTCGTGATGAAGTATGGATTTTGCTACTAGTTGATTGTTCAATCATCTACTATTTACAGAAAATAATTCAAAACCTTCACCAAAACGAAGCGTCTACGAAAGAAACGACTCCAAAAAATCCATATCATCCTTGGGTTCTTCCTTGGATCTGGCCAAAAACTTCTGAGAATACGCCATGGATGGACCTTGCCCCATCTGAGAGTTGCAGGGTCTCGATCCATACCCAACCAATCCAAACTCTCCCGCCGGCAGGAGTTCCGACGGCAATGGGTGCGGCGTGATAGTGTTGAGGAGGGAGGAAGAGCGGTTAGAATGGATGGGCAGAGCAGAAGGCCTCACCTGTGCCGCCGTTGCCGGCGGAGGTCTGCTGAGAGCGTAGCCGCCGCTGCCTCGAGCTGCCGGCACGTCGTGGTTGTGCTTGCTCTCGTAGGTGGTCATCACGGCTCTGGCGTCGCTGGCTGCTCGTTCGACGTGTTTTCTCACTGGACAACCGGCGGCGGTGCATTTGTAGTAGCTTCTGCAGAAGATCGCCGGAATAAGTTACAGAGAGAGATATAAAAATGGCGGTCGAATGAATACCAGGAAGAGGTCAAAAGGGTATGCCTTGGATTTGGATTTCCTTTGACCGCTTTTTGTCCGTATTTTCTCCATCGATATCCATCGTCGAGAATATCGATTTCACTTCTCGTCTGAACCACCACTCTCGGCTCTCTCACAGTTCTACTTCCGGTAAAAGATGAACTGGAAACGCCGTCGTTCTGATCATCTCCTCGCCTGCAATAACCATACACCAGGAGAAATAAGTGATTTTCAAGTTTCGTGGTCACTTAGAATGGTGATTTTAATGATTACGTTACCATCTTTTAGCTTCGGGCTCGATTTCATCATCTCCGGCGGAATTACTCATCGGAGAATGCGATTCGAACTCTTCATCTCCGGCGGAGGTGGAAGATTCCTCCGGCAACGTCGCCGATTGGAGAAACTGGGAAGATAACCGCTTATTTGGCTTGGGATGGCTATGGCTTCCTTTGTAAACGATTTCAGTGATTTGACCCTCTAAAGAACGCTCCACTTTCTTCTTCGTCGGGCAATTCGGATGAGTGCATTTGTAATAACTGCGAGGATTTTCGCTTCCTTTGACCTGCTTTTGCCCGTATTTTCTCCAGTTGTATCCATCGTCGGAGCTCCGGTGAGGCCTCCCGTGACCGGACGGAAAATTCATCGGAGGTGTGTTTGCTTCTGAATAAGAAAAATTTTCCGATTTCACTTCCGTTTTGTTTGTGGGTCGGCTGGAGTTCAGCGATTGTTGCTGGTTATTGTTCTGTTCATGCGTTATAAAATCGACTAAACACCTTCAAACTAAACTCAAAGCAAAACAAAAATGGTTGAAAGAGATGAACAAAAAGACCTACCGTTGAAGCCATTGCCGAATGAGGCTGAAAAAAGGAAAACGACGAAGACGAATTTGAATCACGCCCTTGTGCCTGGAATGAAAAGCCAGAGAAATCCTCCATTTTCGCACTGAATTGCTGTTGATTCCAATCTAAATCCGAAGCAGGGAAAAACCCAGTCGTCGGAGATGGAAAAATCTACTCAGAAATCAGCAACCAACGAATAAAACATTATTAAAATGTCCGATAAAACTACAAAAAGAGCAGGATTCTAAAACTCACATCAGGGGAAGTGAGAAAAACAGGGGAATAAGGGAGTTCATCGGAACGATTCGGGAGAAGTAAGTAAGAGGAAGGAGATTCCGGCGCCGGCGACGGATGAAGAGGTAAAATCTTCATCGCTGGAAAATCTTCACCAAATTTGTCAGCTTCGACGGCAGAAGATCCCCAATATTCTCGGCTCGAGTTCGTCATTATTTACTCACATTCGCAGAAGACGAAGCGCAGTCAAAGAAGAAACGACGGTCTGGTCACCGGCAAAGCAAGCTGTACAAATTTATACAAATCCCACCATGAGAGAGATTTCTGAGAAGCTGAGATGGAAGTTTGACCGTGGAAAAAATGGGGTCAAAAGTTGTGGGTTTGACTGGACATTTGGAATTCAAAGGGGCGGGCTGAGTTTAATTTTTTTGCCGGTGACGAGCAAGCAATCCCCTGATCATCGGCGTGGGTAACTCGATCATTTCCAAAGATCACAAGCCCAGGCCACGGTTCGTTCAACCTGCAAATCGAATTACCCAGACGAGGAAACGAAGAATAAAATTGCTTTTTTAGTAAATATCAATTTACCCCCAAAGGATAGACGAGGTAAATTTATTTTATTTCATTTTTTTTGCAGAAACTAGAAACTCAGAAAGCAAATCTCTAAATCCAAGCTGGTGGGTATTGTTTTATACAGAGAATGGATCGTAGAAAGTTAGAGAAAAAGCAGTGTCATTTTACTGCAACAAAGATCCATCAAGCTATGGCCGCCATATCCTCCAAGCTCAGCTTCCAGCTCTTTGGGTCAACCTCTGCCTATATAAATCATCAAAACCAAATAACATCAGAGCATGCATACTAAGAAATTCAAACCAAACCGAACTCACTTTGAACGATTTATCCCGCCATTGAAGAACACAACCCCGAGCTTCTAAGTAATCGAGAAGAGGCCGGGGAAGATGGGATTTGAACGATATATGCAGCTTCGCTTTCATCAGTCCCCCGCACGTCAACAAGCATGCGGCTAATCCGCTCGGAGTCAGCCCTTTTGTGTGCAAGATTGTGAAATTCTGCATGCAACTAAGATTGGCAAGAGATAGGAGACCTGATTCTGTAACTGATGTGAATGATAAATTTATCTGCAAAAAAGAAAACGATGGCTGTTTTAAATTCTCTCTTTCTAGCTCTCCTAGGATTCTGCTAAACTAAGGTGCCGAATTCTTACCTGTCTGAGATTCTGTGAAAACTTGGCCAAAGCGATCATTCCGGCATCGTTGATTCGGATACAACTTTTCACGTCTAGCTTGGTGAGTTGCTTGCATCCAAAACCGATATCTGCTAAACCCGACGATGTGATAAGAGGACATCCTCGAGCTTCGATAGTGTGCAGTTTAGAGCATTTCGACAGTGCTGACAAGGAGGGGTCTGTAATGCTTTTACAGTAGGCAAAATTTATCATTTCGAGACGAGGACAACCTCGGCCGATTGATATGAGGCTAGAATCTGTTATTCTGTCCGATCTGTAGGAAAGAAAAACACAATTTAAATGTTCGAATTAAGTTCTTGAAATCATAAGCAAACAAAGACCTGTATAAATCAAGCTCCACGAGCTTTGAGCAGCTTCTGCCAATGTGGTCGAGCCCCTTGTCGGTAATGTCGAGGCAAAGTCCGAGCTTTAAGATCGAGAGTTTCGAACACCGAGATATGGATTTTAGAGCTGCAAGGAGAGAAGAAACAAGGAACATTCAGTCCGATAGTCTAAATCAAAATCCAAGTTTTTTCGTGTTCAAAAGGGAAAAAACGAAAGACCTTCATCGGTGATTTCATTTTCGGTTAAATCAAACTCCTCGAGAGCATGGCATCGCCGACCGATCGAGATAAACGCTTCGGAAGATACAAGCGAACAAGATTCCATCCGAAGAGAAGTCAACAAAGTGCACGAATTTGCAATTTTAGAAACGGAAACATCGGTTATCGTACGACAACAAGTGAGGTCGAGCTTCCTCAACTCCTTGTGCTTCGACAAGACCAAGAACAGACCTTCATCGGTCACTCCCGGGCATTTACTTAAGCTGAGCTCTTTCAACGATATACACCAATTTCCGATTGCTTTTAACCCGGCAGAAGTAATTGAGCAGCCATCTAACTTGACCGATTGTAACTTTGAAAGTGTCCCTAATCTATTGGCATGAGCAAGAGTCACCTAATTCCACATCCATTTGCCGATTTTAGCCGATTACACACAAATAGAAAGCAGAAATAAGACCGGGACTTACATTCGAGCCATATGCAAGAGAAAGCTGCTCAACATATTCAACACCGCTCGATAGGAACGACAAACCAACATGTGTAATGTTCTGACAACTTGACATATCAAGTTTCTGCATGCATCGAAAGCAAATGAAAAACCGAAGCTAGCCCAAAAAAAAGACCAAGTATCCGAAGCACGACAGAGATTTTCATCGATAGAATCAACAATAAAAAGCTTAGCATTTGAAACAATCCGAGCATAAACTTGCATTTTCTTTTGAATAGGTTTACCTTTAGAGACAGACATTCGACTTGGAGGACGGAAAGTCTTCGATCGTTGATGCCAAAGCATCCCTCGAGCGATAGCTCGTCGAGATACTTCAATTTCAATATCGATGGTAAACATTTATCTGTAATCTGGAGAAACAACAAAGAAGTTTCATTAATTTCCAATAAATATTACTCCATTAACAACTCTAAACATCAAGAAGAAACTGCAATTACCGGCAAATAAGAAAGATCGAAGCTGCGAATTTCTCGACAATTGACAGCAATCAAAGTCACCCCCAGGTCTCCAACACTGAAACACCATTTTAAGCTAATCAGTCTCAGATTTCTGCATCCAACTGCGATGCATTTGATTCCCATATCCGTAAGCAATTTACACCTCGCAAGCCACAGCTTCTCCAGATTCTTGGCCTCCCCAATCGCCGCCGCAGCCATGTCTCTCAAATCAGTGGCGTTGGACAAGTCAAGCTCGACCAAGTTCTTGCAATTCATAGCGACACTAAGCATTCCAGGGCCTGAAAAAAACCCAGACCTAGAAAGGTCGATACGTAGGAGGGATGAGTTGTAGAAATCTGAAATGATTTTCATGTCATCGTCGGTGATTCTCCGGCAGAGGGAAAGATCGATATGGGTCACATTTGGGTATCTCTTGAGAATCGAGGGGAGGAGCTCCGGTCGAAGGGGTTTCAGAGCTTTGCGGTGCTTTGATTCCATGGCGTAGAACGATTTGCAGACTAAGGAGAAGGACTTCTTGTCGTACGGATTTGGGTTCAGAAAATCAAGGATCGTGAAGATAATTTCATCGGAGAGGAGATCGAAAGAGTTTGAGATATGGACCGATCTTTGCCCCTCAACGCCAGCGAAGAACATCTCTTCCATTTGTAAAAGAGAACCCAGAAGAGAAGTGGAAAAGAAGGGGCAATAGATTCAAAACCCGACGAAGATTGAGCACCAAAACTAGGAACGAAATGGATTTGCGAAACGGAAATGGTGGTTTTTCAACGGAATTTCATCGTTATTTTCACTACGATTGCAGCTCACTTATATTATTTGCTCAAAGGGGGGGCCTGGGGAAGAAGAGCTTGGAAACTACGTTATTACCCTTTTGACCTTTTAGACTTTTTAAAATCTTGTCGTTTGACGCTATGTGCCAAGACGATCCTGCCCATTTATCCATTTATTTTAATAATTTCTTTCAAATTTAAAACTTTTTAAAAAAAAATATCTACACGAAATAATTATATTAATGTTAAAAATATCTACAAGAAATAATTATATTTTAATTAATTTGAAATATAATTAATATATTAAAATTTAATTACTTATTTATCATTTTTATTCATATATCAGCATCATGTACAAATTTAATTCTAAAATTAGTCTAAATTTGAAAGACCGTCGAAGTTAATTTATTAAAGGAAATAATTTCCACTAAAAGGAGAAATATTATTGAAAGGAAAATTAAAAGGGAGAAGGAGACTAGGAAAGGGAGGGGCGTACTGGTCATTTAAGACTTCAAACACGGATCCGTACGTAGGAGTACAGAGGGAGAAGACGGGAATATAAAAAGCAGGAGGGGGCGTTACGGTCAATAAAAAAGTCGCGTTCTTATCTGGAGAATTGAATATAAAAGGTATAGGGTGGAGAGCTTATATGAGGAAGGACAGATTCAAAGTGCAAGGAGGTACGACCACTGAAATCGCATATTTAATATTCTCTCTTTCTATTATTATTTAAAAATTAGGTATTTTTTTTTTAATATTGAAAAATCATTATTCTTAATTTTATTCCCATGTTATTTTAATTGCCATATTTAAAGTTACCGTAATTTTAGCTGGCATACTTCATATCGTTTTTATTTTCTTTTAACAATATTCTAATTAAAATATTAGATAATGATAAAATGTTAAAAATTAGATTTTGATTGATGACTTATAAAATTAAAGGCGTTAATTGTAATTGTCATGATATTTACCAATAATAACCAGAGGCAGATCAAGAACGTAATAAATAAAAAAGAATCTAATTATCATTAATTAGCAGAAAAGGAAAAATCCAACTGCATCTAAACCATAAATAATTCGTTTTATATCAATAAATATACGTAATTATATATTTTCCAAATATTAAGGAAAATTCCTTGTAGACGTACATAAGCAAGTTTTTTCACCTAAATAACATGCAGCTGTGTCTTTCTATAAATACATTTGCCCATCAGCTCGACTCTCACAGCAAGAAACCCTAGCAAAGAAGAAGCCATGGATGCTAAGAAGCTCTTCATCTTTTCCCTTGTTATCACGGCCATGGCCATAGCCTCGGTCTCTGCTGCTCCACTTCCAACAGGTTCTCTCTCTCTCTCTCCCTCTCTCTCGCGCGCGCTCTCTCTCATGCGCTTGTGCTGAGTTTTTGTGTTTCTGTGCTTAGATTCAGAAGGAGGGCCCTTTGTCTACTGCCTTCATCTGTGCTCGTCGACGTTCGGGGATGCGAACTGCGACGCCGAGTGTTTGGGCGGGGTTTTGGGACATGGAAAATGCATCTTCACCGGTCCTTCTGCAACCCAGAAGACTTGCTGCTGCCATGGCTGAAATTTTCTTGTTTTGAATAATTATTTAGGTTTATGATCTTTCTTTACTTCAATGAATAATATGACAGCTGATGTCTATGTCATAGGGTTTCGAATTCGTTTGAATTCTTAAAGATACTCATATGATCATTTCGAGTTTTGTTTAAATTTATTGATTATGAAATTTAAAATTTATTTTCAACTAATTTAGTTGACTCAGCCTAATTGACTTTTTATTTTCAACTAACGGTACCCAACCAAACAAAAATTTAAATGTTTCTCTCAAATTTTAAATTAGATTAGTTAATTGATCCATTCGTCGAGACCTTATACCAACAAATCCACCCTATATTAGAGACAGGTGTGAGTTGAGACTGAGATTTTGATCAAAATCCCACTCCATTTATGCCACAAGGCATTTTCCTTCTTGATTGGAAATCTATGGCATAAATGGACTGAGATTTTGATCAAAATCCCACTCCATTTATGCCATAGATTTCCAAACAAGAAGGAAAATGCCTTGTGGAGGTATTGCTACCAAAAATGTGCAGCTTTCTCTCTCAATAAATAGAGATGGCCATCTACTCAATCTCACACCAACATCAAACCCTAGCAAAGAAGAAGCATGGACGCTAAGAAGCTCTTCATCTTTTCCCTTGTTATCATGGCCATCGCCACGGCCATGGCCTCGGAATCTGCAAGTGCTCCATCTCCAGCTCCAGCTTCAGATCCACGAGGTTCTCTCTCTCTCTCTCTCTCTCTCTCTCTCTCTCTCTCTCTGAGTTTTCGTATTTCTGAGTGTAGGCGCAGAATATTTCAATTTTTGCCTCCACGAGTGCTCGGAGACGTTCAGGGACGCTGAGTGCGACGCCGAGTGTCTAGACTTTCCGTTGGGGCATGGCAAATGCATCTACACCGGAGTTTGCTGCTGCCATGGCAAACTAGAATAAAATTTAGTTTGCCAATTTTCTTTGTTTAAGAATTATAACAATGTCCGAGGCCATTTAAATCCATCTTTAAATGATAATAAAATTTCCCGTTGAATGTTGATTTCTGCTTCAATTTTTTGTTTTCATCGATTTAATTGAGAGGTCGAATAATGAGGTAATCTTAAATTACTCTTACAAATAATTTTAGATAGGGGTGGGACATGGCAGTTTGGGTCGGTTTTTAAAAATAATGATCCGATTAAGAGTTATGCTCTTGAAAAATTACGTTCAAACTCAAACTAATCTAATAATATATCTGAACCAAACCTGATTAAAATTTTTTGGTGATTTTAGTCCGATTCGAGTTTGATTATTTAAAATTAAAATCTTATGATTGCTAACTCAAGTTCACTAAATAAAATTATTTCTAAAATATTTTGAATTAGATCAGATAACTAATCTAAAATTTAATCAATTTTCAATTAAAATTCAATCAGATTCAACTGACTGGTTTGGTAGGTCAATCTAATCATATTCACTTGATAATAGAGAGGGGTGAGATTGAAATCGTGATAGAAATGGCATTCCATTTATGTCATAGTTTCCAAATATTGAGGAAAAAGCCTTACAGAGGTGTTGTTACCCTGAAAACATGCAGCTTTATCCCTCAATAAATAGAGGTAGCCGTCGGATCCATCATTCTCACAGCAACAAACCCTAGCAAAGAAGAAGACATGGATGCTAAAAGGCTCTTCATCTTTTCCCTTGTTATCATGGCCATGGCCTTCTCCTCTGCATCTGCTTCAAAAGGTTCTCTCTCTCTCTCTCTCTCTCTCTCTCTCTCTCTCTCTCTCTCTCTATCCTCTGCTGAGTTTTCGTATTTCTGAGTGTAGATACAGACGTGTTCAATATATGCCTCCATCTGTGTTCGTCGACGTTCGGGGATGCTAACTGTGACGCCGAGTGTTTGGGCGCGGTGTTGGGGCATGGCAAGTGCGTTTTCACTGGTCCTTCTGCAACCCAGAAGACTTGCTGCTGCCATGGCAAACTTTAATAAAATTTAGTCTATGAGTTTTCTTTGTTCGGGAATTATAGTAATGTCCGAGGCCATTTAGATTCATCTTTAAATGATAATAAAATTTCTCGTTGAGTTTATTTATTTAATCTATTTAGTTGCAAAAATCTATAGAAAAAATTATTTATAAAGAAAATATAGAATGAGAGACAAATATATGTAAAGGAGATGCTATATTTATTATCTCAACATATTTTCTGATGTGTCGATGTGATTAATGTAATAAATATTTAATATTTTAATTATATTTTAATTCAACCAGTAATAATTTAACACTTAATAAAATACATTATTAAAGAATATACTAATTTTAAAGCTAACATCACTCATGTGTTTAAGTGAGACGATAATCACAATCCCCATGATTTGAGTGTGGGATTTCCCTTAATTTTACAGGCAACTAGAAAGTAATCCCCGTAATCTATTTATGCTCAAAGAATATATCAAATGAATTACTAAATCATGAAATTTCATAATCTATTTATGCCCTTTGTCCCTTTTATATATAAAAAAATAAGATTTAACCTAGATATTATTGTGTAGAAACTTAAATATGTTGGATAGTTTGCTCTCAATCTACGAGAGCGATAATAGTGTGCGTCATCTCGGCAATAGGTTGAGTTGACGACCACCGGAATTTCTACTAAATTTTGATCGATTCTAGTTGGATTTCGATAGAACTTTTCCAAAATTCGCGCCGCCAACAAAATCCAATCGAAATAGTTTCCTCAGAGACAAACAAAGCCATTTTATAATAAAATCCTAAAAACAAATTTGTACCAATTTCTGCTCGAAGCAAATTTTAATTTTGTGTGTATACATGTGTATTTTAGTTACATACACATGGGCAACAACCTCGAGAGTACAATGTGGACAAAGATGTCCACTGTAAAATTGAATAAGGTTGTTGGAAGATTTTAAGATAGAGCTACGGAGATGGTTGTTTGTCGTTTTTCGGCTTTATTTCTTCCGACTACATGACAAATATTAGTTAAATAATAAATATTATGACTAAAATTTACACATAAATGTCCAAAGTTTTAAAAAATGTCACCTACCTTTGTCCATTGTCCCCCACAAAGAGTTCCATTTTGTGCTGAAGTGGCATTTATGTTTTATGACACTCGTTAGTTTGTCTTGATACTTTAGATCTTTAATCTCTTTGAATTCTCTCGTGACAGATGTTGGTATGGCCAAGACATTATTGAATATCGTGAGCGTTTCGAATGTAGATGTACTATAAAGATAAATTATATGTTCATATCATCACCAATTGGTATTTATATGATTTGTTTGCCCGACTGATAACATATAATAATCTCTTGTGAAGACTTGTTGAATTTGAATCTAGGATGACCTAGTGTGAATGCCCAATTCGTACTAGTGTAGTGCGATGAATAATGGTGATTCACAAATAGGGTACATTTTCTGCCTAGTGGCCGGTGCAATGTGTTTTAAGTTAGGGTAATGGTACATTTACTCTTTTACCATACTTAATAATGTGTCGATAGTGATCAATATAATAAATATTAACAATAATTATTTTAATTTTAATATATTAATTATATTTTAATTTGATCAATCACAACTTAACACGTAACAAGTTAAAGTAAGATGGTAAACTTAACATTACTATATAAGTTAATTTTGAAAAGAAAATCACACGACATTTAGGTCAAAACAGATAATATTATACTGATAGGACAAGAGATAAAATAAGATTGGTGTGTATTTTATTTGTGGAAATTTCGACAGGGAGAGTTGATAAATGATGAAGGTGCGCATTAAATATATCATAACTATATACCAGTATACAAGGCGACAATGGCGATTCTGAAGGTCTTCATCCCCTCTCTGGTTCTGTCACCAACCGTAGCCTGAAGCTAGTGACGAAGAAGATGGAGAAGCAGGGCACGTGCATGGCTAGCTCGGAGAGCTTTGAAACCCTAGTTGGATGAGTTAGCTGTTCATGTGCCTTTCTTCACCATCTTCACCGGCACAGCAATACAGCCAGTCAGCTTCTTGTTTTATGCTGCCATGAAAGAACTGAAAGACTTTTGCAGAAGGTTGAAGGTACGACGATGTTTTGTTTTTTGAGATTTATGGCTGATCTGATCTGACGATAAGTTCTGTATTATTCGTATTTTGTTTCCTGGAGAAAGAGCTCCACCGCCATGGCCATTACTCATATCGTTGTTGTAGCTTCTACGTTCACTTTCGGCACTTTTTCCAGCCGGAACAGCTTCGAACGCAGAAGCTGTTCGGCCGTCGATCTCACCGGAGCGGTTAATTCTTGTTTGCTTCATCTCCGACCAGATCTGAATCCGATGTTGTTTTAGAGAATGATTAATAAAAACTTAATTTACTAAATCAATTCTAGTAGTAATTGTGTGACATCGTTAAATCCTAAAGAGCTCCGAATGTGGCTCAAATTGACTCGTTTGTTTCTGTCAAGCTACACACTCCTATAATGAAAAACGAATAAAAGAAACAAGTTTCTCGATAATCTACTTTAAATGCCCCTTGAAAATGTATTTATTTTTATTTTTATTTAAATTATGTTTTTAATGATAAAGACATATAAATCCAAAATAAAACATAATAAAATCCAAAATTGTTCGAATGAGATGCAAGAGGAGAAGATTCAATAATATGGATAAGACTATATTACATTGTAGGGTCGGGTAGAAGGCCGGATCCAAATTATAAGGGTTTATACATCCAGTACTACAGCCAGCAAAGAGCAAGTAGCGCGTGTGACTCCCTACGCCAATGGAGCGAGTAAGCAATAGAACTTGGAAATGCATGCGGAAGAGCAAAAGGAGGCGATGAAAAATCGAACCTTTAGGCAAAGAAGAGAGAGAAAGTGGAGGAGAGCGAAGCGCATAAAAAAAACAAATCGAGGATAATTGCGTTGGCTGAGAAGAAACCCAGAAAATTCGATAAAAAAGCGAATATTGGGTGACCATTTTCATGCTTTGGGAAGATGCTATGCGAAGAAAAGCTTTGGATTCTTGTAGTTTCATCAGAAATTTGCGTTTTTTCTTTGGTGGGCAAATAGGAGACTTCTGTTCAATCATCGACCGAACGACAGGGTGGTACAGAGACAAAGGGGACGATGTCTCTGTCTTTATCTTCTTCTTCGGCCACTGTGGCCGTCGAGAAGGCTACCAGCGACCTTCTTATGAGCCCTGATTGGACTATGAACATTGACATCTGTGATTCCCTCAACTCTCATCACTGGTAAATGAAATAATTTTGATGGTTTGTTATGATGTTGACTTTGCTCATCTTTCAGTTTAGGGCTTCTGACGATCGCAGCTGTGACGCCGCGAGCTTGTGTCTTTTTTATGGTTTCGGATTAGATTTTATCGTCTTCGAATGATTGGTGTCCTCGCTAATTTTGTATGCATATGCATCAATCTACAGAATTCAGATATAATCTTTTGTCTTTTTTCTTTCAGTCGTTTGTGTGGTTTAATTATTTGATTTGATCAACGGAAGGTTGATTTTTCTTCCTTTGTTTCTTCAAGAATTTTTTTATTGTAAAGATTTTCTGGGTTTTTTTTTCTTTTTCAAAAGAAGGAAAATTTATGATATTTCTTGCATAGATTTCCTTAGTTACCGCTCGAGTCCCATTTTGTGGGCAATTGGAAGTTTACGATGGAGTTTACCTTCTGTTTTTTTTTAAATTTAATACGGTATGTGTTATTTGATCAGGCAGGCAAAAGATGTCGTAAAAGCCGTGAAGAAAAGGTTGCAGCATCGGAATTGGAAAGTTCAATTGCTTGCTCTGACGGTACTCACCACTGTTTTCATTGTTCATTTGAAGAAATTATGTTAGATCAACATTAAACTTCTATTGGCTTCTGGTAAGTTTATGGTTTTTAACTGCAACATGTGTATTATGTAATTGGTTTGTTGAAAAAATTGACCGTAAATGTTGCCTAGCTTAGCTGTCTTATCGTCATCACTCGTTTTTCTATTCAATTTTGCAAATATGCAGAATTTTGTTCAAAACTAAATAAATTTTGTTCTTTTGCCAATATATGTAATCCCCAGCCCCAACCGTGAGTTTTTTCTGTTACGAATTCCTTGCATGCATGATTTTGGAAAGACAAGAAGACTGCATCAGTACTTCCTTTGCAGTTGTTATATGACTGTTCTATTCGTTTCAATTTTTTTTCTTTTTGCCCATTGATCCGGCTATGATCAGACATTTTTGTTCCAAAAATTGAATTTTGCAGCTCTTAGAGACGATGGTGAAAAACTGTGGTGATTATATTCATGCTCATATTGCTGAGAAGAATATTCTTGGGGAGATGATTAAAATTGTGAAGAAGAAGGTAATCAATTTCCCTTATTATAAGCTTGATTTCTGGTATTTTTTTAATAAAAACCTACTTCATATGAACATTCTTTATGGGGATTGATTAATCTGGTTTAACATGTGGCTTGACAGGTAGATATGCAGGTAAGAGATAAAATTTTGGTATTGCTTGATTCCTGGCAAAAGGCTTTCGGTGGTTCTGGTGGAAAGTATCCTCAGTACTACTGGGCGTACGATGAAATTAGGGTGAGAATCGGTCCACTAAATTCTCTCGTTAGGGTTTACGTGCTTTGAGTTCCGAGACTTGGATCATAACTATGATTCTCATTTTTAGCATCATCAAATGCAAATTATTTTTTTCATTCTGTTTAAGCATTTTTCTTCGATTTGTTTAATGATTTGCCGATGCATGGTTGACCACACATTTGTCATGTCCCTCCAGTGTCAATGGTTGGCGATAATGTCTTTGTCTAGATTGTTGAAATCGAAACTTTCTTCATTTCATCGGAAAAATAAGATGAGGGTTAATTTTGCGCGTCACTGTAGAGATCGGGAGTTGAATTTCCTAAGCACTCGGGAGATGCGGTTCCCATAATTACTCCCCCACTTTCGGGCACAACGGTTGGACTCAATCAAGCTAGTTATGGGATGCCAAGTAATTCTTCAAGAAGGCTTGACGAGACAATGGCCACAGAAATTGAAGGTTTAAGGTACTCATACTTGGTATTCTTTAATTTTACTGAACGTTTTTTTTCTCGAGAAGAGATCGTGCTTAGCTTTTTCCCCTTTGGCTTTCAGCCTTTCGAGCATGGGTTCAATGCGGAATATAATGGATCTCTTAAACGACATGCTGCAAGCTGTCAATCCGGGCGACTCTGCAGTATGAAAAAGATGTCGTCTTTAGTACTCCGATGTGGAATATACGTATTTTTACCTGTATTTGTTCTTTTTGTAGGCAGTAAAAGACGAAATTATTATTGATCTGGTCAACCGATGTCGTGCCAACCAAAAGAAATTGATGCAGATGCTGACTACGACAGGGTCCGGTTTTTCGAAAAGCATTTTAGCAATTGCTTTTTTACTAACTGCACTCCATTTATGAACTGATTCTTAATTTTTGTATGGCAGAGATGGGGAGCTTCTTGCTCAGGGCCTTGAACTGAACGATAGGTTGCAACATTTACTGGCAAAACATAATGCTATTGCCTCGGGCTCTCCTATGCCTAGCCATGTCTCGAAAATGAGCCCGCAATCCCCCGAAACATCTGCCTCGAGCGTCAAAGGAGCCGAGTCGAAGGATTCTAGCCCGAGAGACTCCGTTACGAGACCAAATGCTCACTCATCTCTACCTTTGGCTGCTGTGAATAGGATCCCTATTGACGAGGAAGAAGAAGAGGAAGATGAATTTGCACAATTAGCTCGGAGGTCGCTTATTCCCATTTTTTTTAATCTCTTCATTCGTCGGGATGACGGAAATGAAATATTATGTTTTTATGATGTCAAAATTTTTCGATGCAGGCATTCCAAATTGCAGCCAATTCCCGGTCAATCCTCGGGCAGCGGAATTACCAAAAATTCAGCATTGATCACGACGAACTATTCTGTGCCGGTAACATCAATGAATCCGTGCAATGCATCGGCTCTGCCCGATCCACCAGCACCCGTAAAAACGAGCGCAGAGCAGAACATGATCGATTTGTTGAGTATCACCTTGTCAACTTCATCAGTTTCCCCCCACACCCCTCCTTCCCCCGAAGCTCTTGCACCGGCACCGGCACCGGCTCCGGCTCCGGCACCAGCACCAGCTCTTTACAACAATTATGTCGTTCCATGGGCTCAACCGCAAACTCAGCCTTTGTCACAAACTCTACAACCCCGACCACAGTCGCAGCTGATGTATGCAGCCCAATACTCGTCTTCGGCCTATCCTCCCCCTCCTTGGGCAGCTTCCTCTGGTCAGCTCGGGAATCAAAATATGGGTCAGAACGTGTTTTTGACCCCTCGAGCTAATCGATCTCCATCTTATGCATCATCGGCGCCACCAGCCAAGCCATTGCAGCATTATAACTCCTTTCCTTCTAAAGACACTATGGGTCCAACTGCACTTGGTGACCCGGTCGGGAACTCGGGGCCGAGAAATCCGACAAGTACAGGGCAAAAACCGTTTGTTCCATCCTACCGGTTGTTTGAGGATCTGAATGTTTTTGGAAACACCGGGGATGGCAGGTTCAGCAGCACGACTTCGAAGCTCGGGAGGGGTGGTCAGTGAGAGAAAGTGTGCCTGGCTTCATGGTAGTATATGGAGATCTCTCTGTTTGTATAAAAAAATGAGAAATTGATTAGCAGGACTTTATTAGATGTAATTAAATTGGCTCATCACTGTCTTTTTTTTCTCTTATCTGTGGCCTTTTTTTGGCTGATTGCTCTGGAGGAACAGGAGTTCATACTTGAATTCTGCCAATCTGGAATGTTCTTCACATGAAAAATACAATCTAAATATGATACTTTTGGTTGATTCGGCTGATGGTATAAAACGACAGAACTTCAGTTTCCCGGCAGCATTGGATCGTTAGAAAGATCTGCATAGACTTGGCTCGGAAAGGGCTGCTGTTTTTAATGTCGGGTTCATGAGAATTGCAGAGATTTGGACCAAATTATTCGAGCTTTTTAAAGTCTTGGCTCGAATTTCAATAGTTATTCATGCATATATCTTGAAATGAATAAATATGTGATGTCATGGTGTGTGTTAAAATTTTAATATTAATTAATGACTTAAAAATTTGAAGTATCTATTACAATTATCTCATAATTTAGGAGATTAATCAATATTTATCCTATTATTTTTAAATAAACTTTAATTATATAGTACAGTGTATATTTTGTATTAAAATTTAAAAATAAATTCTTTACGAGGGATCTCACGATATAAATTACCCTGTTTATCCGAACTAGGGTTCATTTATTCATTTTAAAAATTAGGGTCTTCCTTGTTAAATTGTCAAAGAACAGGGTTTAAAATGATTTTAACCCTAAATGACATGCTTAGTGTTTTCCCGATGAATATTATCGGGGCAAAGCCGGTTTCTGTCTGCTCTCGCTCGCTCGGATTCCACAGATCCCAGAAAATGGTCACAAATCAAGGACGATCAGCTCTCTACCTGTTCGTCTTGTTACTCATACTTCCATGGAGTTCTTCCGCCTACAGGCCTGGGGACGTCGTTCCCATTAGCAGGATGGGTCAATATCACTCTGTTCGTTCTTTAATTTCCTCGGTTCTATCTATACCGCATCCATTTGTGGGTTCAATTCTGTGTTTATGGAGTTTTTCTGTTTTCTTTTATTAATTCAGTACAGGACAGTGTGGCACGATGTGATTTCCCGACATTGTCCGATATTTGCTGTAAATCGGGAGGTATTTAAGATTCAATTAGTCATTTTTTATATGCTATACTAGTTTTTTTATTTTGTATTTTGTTCGATATGATTTTATTAATTCCTGCTCACTATTTCTAGGTGTTGGTTCCTATACCTAAGCCAGAGGGTTATACGGGTGCCGATGCTTATAAGATGTAAGGTTGTGTTTTATGTTTCATTAAGTTTTCCCGATCTGGATGTCGCTCGTAAGAAAAAATTATCTTTCTTTTAATTAGGTTAAATATTTCCCTTGATCAGCAATGAGGTACCAATGAGAATTTTTGGATATTGATGTCGGGAAATGATAAACGAGGTTAAACTTGCATTCCCCGAAGCAAAGTCCATGTGCTTCAGTAGACAAAAATTAGGAACTCAATGTATAGGAATGATGTGAGCAAAGAAACAAGCTAACATTCATTTCTGAACATGGAAATAGTTTGAGAATGCTTGACATTTTGTGGAAGCAATAATTACCTGAATGCTGAATTAGGGTTTGTTTTCCAAATCCAATTTGGTGCATCTTGATTACCTACTGTAAAACTTTAAATTTTTTAAATGGTGTCCAACAGTCTGGTAATGTATTACTAACTGGCAGTGATATATATTCAAGTGGATCATACCAATAAATGTTTGGAATGTATCGGATGAGTCCGGCAGTTATGTACGCAAGATATTTGTATGTTAAAACAAAATATTATTGTTTTACTCTTTTTCCATGATCTTTTATGCGTAAATATGATTTTGGTCAATGCACTTCTTGATATATCCTGCATCACGTTTTTTATGAAGATCTTTTCAAGTTGGAAGAGAAAAGTTTCTTATCCCATGGCTTCTTGTGATAAACCGTAAGAGTCAGGAAGTCCCGATGATTGAAGTCCATTTGGTATGTAATGATTTAAATGCACTTAATTCCTGTGGTATGCAATGATTTTGTCATTCAAACTTGTTTTATCCTTATAATCAACATTTTATTTGCCCCACAGAGGTATTCAGGAACTGATCTGCTTGGTGTCACTGCCAAAGTTGTGGATATGCCTCATCACTGTATGCAGTTTAAATTTTCATTCTAGTTGCCTTTTTTACATTTTTTCTAAGATGTTCTTTACTTTGATTTTCTACTGGTCCATGATTTATTGTTTGCTTACACTTCCAATCTTGGTTGCAGTTTGTAACCTCAGTCCAACATTGTTAGTTACCAACTTGAATATTATTTAGGAATTTGTGGTTAATCCATGAAATAATACTGTTTTGAAAATGCTTCTCTGCATCTCTTTATTCGAGGATGCAATGTGTCAAAAAAGTATCAACGGCATTTAAGATTTGGTGGAATATGTTTAGAGATGTAATATTGAATTTAACAATGCTCTATAATGTCTTTAGTGGTGCTACTTTTCATTGTGACTGGATACGAGATGAACAGTGGTATCCTGAGAATCTCTCTGAAAATGTTTTGAATTTAACAATACTCATGTTTAATTATTATGTCCACCTTATGGTCACAATTTCAGTAATTTATCTGCATCATCTTTTAACCTTTTGTTTTTCAGATGTGGATGTTCATCCGGACATTAAGAAACAATTTTGGGACTCACAACATTGGCCAAAGCATGTTCTAGTAAGATACACATGGTTAGTGTTCTTTCTGGAGCTGATTGTTTTTCGAATAGCTATCATACGCATAAGCCAATCTTTTGTTGTGAGTTTTTTATGCAAATATTTTAGGATTAATGTCTATTATTAAGTTAATATTAATTAGGGTATTGCTTATATTATTAAGGGGTATTATCAATTATGGGTAGTTCAATTATGTTATCTTTTCTATAAATAGTAGCTTTAGTGGATGTAATAGTCATTTTTTAAAAATATATTTGATGCATGAAAAACCTATTGTGAGAGCTTCTCATTTCCGGGCGAGCCCGTGGTTGTCGGACCGGTTTCCAGCCGAACCATGGAGCCGAACACATTTCGTGCTCAACATTTTTGTACAAGTAGGACCTCTTGGACGTAGATCCGATTCTGACTTACTCTGGGTAATTTTTTTTATCATCTTCTAGGGAGGAGCAATCAGAGATAGATGTGGCAGCTGGATTTTATG
Source organism: Begonia fuchsioides (assembly GCA_003255005.1). Classification (NCBI taxonomy): domain Eukaryota; kingdom Viridiplantae; phylum Streptophyta; class Magnoliopsida; order Cucurbitales; family Begoniaceae; genus Begonia; species Begonia fuchsioides. The sequence goes on along the minus strand of QAOC01007640.1, from coordinate 61,963 downwards.
TTCTGTTTGGATCAGGTTACTGTATACATTTAAAAAGGATGTCGTTATATCCCTGTAGTACGCTAGAATTTAATGTTTTGATTTGAAAAAAAAACAGGTCTTGTGCTGTCTTTTGTTCTCTCAATCTACATCTTGCAATCATCACGGGAGAAGTTAACAAGGTTCGAAAATCTTACTATCGTTCGTTTGAAAAACCTTGTTTTTGTCTCGCATCGAAATCTCTGCATGAATACGCTGACTCGATTCAAAATGATGAACTCGTGATAATCACAAGCTTTCTATCCAGGTTTGTAATGGAGACTGTGACTGAAAGCAACATTTCAGGTGGAGTGGCAAAATTCGAATGATTAAAGCCTCAAATCGTAAGCTCTCTGACTGCCAAATTCATCATCCTGGCACTCGCTATCAGCCGTCCCCGGGTGAGGAGGTCTTGTTTTTAATCATTATGATCCATGTAGACAAATATCGTAACTCCCACACCCCACAAGGAAAATAGAAGACGCCATAGATTTGATACTGAATTGGTGCATGAGATTGAGACATTGTGTTGTGTTTAATGGCTTATCATTTTCAACCCATGTTCTTGGTTTGCAATCCAGTACAAATTCTGAACTCAAATAGAACAGTGTCAAGTTAGTTCATCATGCTCTGCACCGCAGACTAGTTCTGCGAGTCATTCGTGTTTGAGTCGCCTAACTTATGTTTAGCTTGCAATCTTTAATTTGCTTTCCTTGAAGAATAGGTCGGAGGAAAGGCAGAGAAACGAGCAAGTTGAAATCCCGGTTTCTAATGTAGTGTTTTGGCTAGACCACCAAGCATGTATTGATTGAATTCTCGGGTTTATTCAATGGGACAGGCCGGACAATCGGGAGCTTGAAAGGCTCCTCAACCTCCCGAAGAGAAAGGCTTACGTTTGGGGTGATCAAAATCTCGAGCAAACCTTGAAAAACGCAGCAAGAATCAAAGATCAAACCTACGGCTTCCAAAACTCCAACCAAATCAGAACCCCAATGAAGACAAGTCACCCTATACAAAAATACTAAAAACCTTAAAATAGGAGATATACGGTCAAAAGCAACACAAACCCACATGCTCCGTGACCTTAATCTACGCAAACAACTAGTGGGCAGCCATTGCAGGAGCTTCGATCCTCCTCCGACAACTCAACTATTAAGCCACACTAAGAGTGAAGTTCTTAGTATTTTATTATAATATTGTCGATCAAAATTGGCACAGAGCAATTAAAACACTCAATATTTTGTCATTCTCAGCCATCACACTGAGCAAAATCATAGTTGTTTGTTATCTCCACCATTGTTTATTTCTCGGAAACTCTTTTCAACTACCAACTCTGTGCAGCCCCAAGAACCTTTTTACAATTTCATAATCCTAATCAAAACATGCAATTTGATCCAATCACCGTCCACTCGTGACATAATTAAAGATCTGTTCTTTCCAACTTTTGTTCATCACCCAAAACACCAAAACTGCATACCAACCGATCTGCTAAACAAGTCGGAGAGTAATGAAAATGGCATATGGGGAGGCTCTGGTTGGCGAGAATAGCATCTTCGTACAGAACCCATAAACGAACACACTTTCTCTTTCCTCTCTCTCTCTCACTATCGTCTTTGTGGAGAGAGAGAGAGAGGCTAGTTGCATTTTGATATGGCGCGCATGCAAGCTCTTCCGAGCACGGCTTACAGTTTAAAGCCCTTTTATGGGTTAAATAATTGGTATTTAGCTCCACCTGCGTTTCAAAAAGTTGTCCTTGGAACCAATATTTAAGAAAAAAACCCTAACCAGAACCAGAAGAAGAGTTGGACCACCCGCGTGATCATTCTTTTCGTGTACTTTTAATTGTTTTTATAACTTCCGACCAGAACCTGTCATCTGTGTTGTTTATGCTTCAACTTGCGCAAGTTTCTCAGTTCATCCTCGTACGGCAGATACCTAAGTCCAGTTCATCTTCAGTCAAACCATTTTCAAAGTTTTTAAGCTTTCGCCATTGCAATTATTGGCCAAAGCTCTAAGCTGTGTATTGGTTGTTAATGGTGGGCTAAGTTAGAATAGTTAATAGATGTCGGGTATGATGAGGCTGCCTTTGACAGTTTCCAGTGGAGGGCTCTGGCTTTTTAGGGTTTATGATGATGATGATGGAGAGATAAAGAGAAGACACGAGCATTAGCATTAATCATTTTGTTCTTCACCCACAAATAATTGAAGTTTAGGGTTCATATTATTTATTCTCTAGCCCTCAATTTGCTCAGAAAATTGAGATATAGACTTTGCCCCATGGCAAGTGAACGTAGAAAGATGATTTTTGAGCCCTCTATACGACAGAACACTAGGTCAATAAGTTGTCTATATAATTAATTGATATAATGATTAAGATAATTCTATATTTACTTTATTCTTCAATTATTCTACCATCTAAAAATACATATTAACGTATCAAACAGTAATTGATGCAATCATTACTTGTTAGTAGTGGATGCAACGATCATCGACTAAAAAAAGTCGTTAACTAGTCAGAAGACAACAACGAGATAGTAGTTGTACAAACGAAAGAACACAGCACTTGACTTCTGACAGTTTTTTTATCCTTTAATGAGATGACCAAAAATTTTCTTGAGTGAAAAAAGAATTATTTCTCTGGTAAGGGTGTTACTCCAATGGAATCATAAGATCTTTTAAGTATGTCGTTTGCATCCTCAACCAACTCCAACCGTAAGCATAAGATAGTCGGTGAAAGAAAACTTTCAAAGGATCGGTTGAATGTCGTTCAAAACGAGCAAATAAGTTCATTCTTAAACATATACATAGCGATCAACGCTAAAAAAAATGAGCACATTCTATGAAACATACATTATTGATGATTTGAACATTAAATTATTCTCTTACGAGCCTTTATAGGACCAAGAGATGAAATCATAATAGAGAAATAAAAAACGTTAGAGTTCGTTCGATGCCTAAAAAGAAAATCTAGAGCTCAAAGTAAATGAGTTTTACGAGATGAACACGCCGCTACGCGATATTTGCGGAAGAAATAATTTTTCTCGAGTTAATCTTAGCACTTTAGTTGGATTTGAAGATCTTCGAATTTGATGTTAAATCTCTCTAAATGAAGTTCTTGAACGATAAGTACTTATTGAGCAACTGTAAATGCGAAAATGTATCAGATAAATTAAATGAGTTATCAACTAGTTTGCATGATATAAAGAAACTATTTCAAAATGCTCATAGTACCAGACAATTCATGAAAAACTAAGTATATCCAAGTAGGATCGATTCAGTGCTCCGATAATAGAACATGAACACCGAGAAATTATATATAAATGTATATAATTGATGTACATTCAAGTGAAATGAGGTGTTAGAAATTATTGAGACAACGAATGCACGGTTCATGTTTCCAGCTTTGTTTCATCAGAAAGTTTAGTCTAAGAGGAAAGAATTCGAATGTAGTAAGTTATTACGAACGAGTAATTTTGCAAATGAGCTTATAAACTCAAATCGAAAATCGCATAAAATTATGGCTTGAACAATGATGGTATGGTTTTTCCACTTAAACTTTCCAAAAATATCTTGCTTTTATGAAGAAAAAGGGGGAAGAACAAGAACGTGAAAGCCAATCAGGACTAGGGTATACATAGAAATATTCTGATTTCCAGATTTGGATCTCCAAGCTAGAAACACAGCTAGACTGAAAAAAGGATGACAGAGAAGGGTATCAAGTCCGTTGGCAGATAGAAAGAGTCACCATTGAAAGGGTTCCGAGCTCAATGAGGAAGCTAGGGGCCACTTTTTGAAGAAGACAAACAAAAATGTTTACTGGTTTACAAACTGAAAAAGGTCAAAATTTGTTTAGTATTTGTTTCATTGGACTGTTCTTGTTTGTCCCAGAAACAGGTTTTTCTCCCAAAAAAAGAAAATGTTTCTATTTTCTGTTCATGATTGCAGATTCATAACGTCTGAACTCAAGAAAATCTCTGAAAATACAAACATTTGTTGTAAGAGAAGCAACATAAATCCATATGGAAAAAGAGAAAAAAGTGAGAGAAAGAGGAGTAAGAAAGTAACTTGGAAAGTCCTCGTGTGTGTGCGTGGGAGAATGATGCTCATCAGCTTGCATTTGTACCTTTGATTCTACCAAACCTCATAATTAAATCATTCTGTCTTTCTGCATCGCATTTCTAAGATCTATCTTTAAATAGTCATAACCCCAGAACCTCAAGTTACTGAAAATTTCATGGCCATAGAACATGATCCTGTCATCGAACCAGCCTAGCAAACCCTAATTTCTCATGGTTTCCTGTCAGATTTCATCGTCTCCGTCTTTTCTCCAAGTATTTAGTCAAAAACATTTCCCATCAGAGAGAGAGAGAGAGAGCATTCGCAGACTTTAAGGTGTTTATCACAAAATAAAACCAGATAGTTTAATATTGAGTCAGTAACTTCTATTTAAAGAAAGGAAGAATTATAAAAAATGGGGAAGGGGGGCTGAGTTATATGATTATAAAAAATGATGAAAGGGGGAAGAGATTGTCTGAAAACAACACTGGATAACAATAGTGACTCTGGAGCAGAACCACAGGCTGGTTTTTACAAGCTTTATCTCATAGAAAAGGTAAGCATAGCATGTGCCCCGGGGCTGAATCTCGAGGAGTTATAAATACTCATTCTTTTGCTTCTAATCATCCCAAGGATTATCATGAACTTGATATGAGCAGTGAAAGAGGAGATGTTGGATTTTTCAAACCCTTTCTCCGCCGTTTTCTGCCTAGCAATGCTTCTCTTCCTCAGATGCTGCCTCCTTCACAGGTTCTCTCTCTCTCTTTCTCTCTCTCTCGCCTGTTCGCGCCGGAGAAGTCTCCTGGAATGAACAGGGGGAGAGCCTAGTCTTATGAGGTCACTCTTTAGAGACAGTCATTGTCGAACAGACGACAAGTCTTGATGCCTGCGTTCCATGATCGTATGTTGTCTGAGGTTTGGGATGTGGATTTGGTTCGGTTTTTGGACAATGTCTTTAATGGGAGATACTTGGCTTTCTTTGAACTTCCATAGTTGGATTTCTCAACCCATCTTTTATGCGGTGATTTTTAGAGGATATGCTTGTTTTCGTTGAGCAGAAAACACAGAAAAAGGGTTTTTTGAACTCACCTTTTCACTATTTTCTAGTGTTTCGAAACGTTTTTCTGATATGTTTTTAGTGTTATTTTATTGTAGCAGCATGATAATTATATTTTAGAAAAAGTACGTAGAGAGAGAAGCTGTTTTTAATCTATTCTTTGACAGAAATGGCAGGACAAATTTCCTGGAACTTGAACTCGTCCTTAGGTCCATGTATAGATCTATTCGAAAAGAAGTGGCTAGTTTGATTTCTACTGAACTATGTTGTCCACTTTAAATTAGGGTTCCTCATTGATTTGCAGATCCAAAATGTGTTGTACTAAATTGAAATATTATGGAACATCTTTTAATGTTTTTTTGGATTAATGGGTTGCCATTTTCACCTTCTCTTAGACCTTCATCTTCAACATTATAGAATGTCTACAGGTAGATTCACTTGAAACTACTGACCCAGATTTACTGGTTTCGTCCCACCTGTAAATACGCGAGTGTGCAGTGAGTTACAGTCGCCGTTCACCGGCGCGTCTGGCTAACTGTGTAACTTCCATTATTGTCTGCATTTACAATTTGACTTGCTTCTCAAGTTTTAGTTATTGGATTTGATAACTGACGATGGGAGAGATGAAATCAATGCAGATCAAAGAGGAGCTGACGTCGCTGGCGAAATTCGCCGGACCTATAATGATGACATCGTTTCTTCTCTACTCAAGATCGGCAGTTTCCATGCTCTTTTTGGGACATCTCGGAAGAGCAGAACTCGCCGGAGGTTCATTGGCTCTCGGGTTCGGAAATATCACCGGCGTTTCCATTCTCAGAGGTCTTTCAACCGGAATGGACCCTATTTGCTGCCAAGCTTACGGAGCTCAGAGATGGTCAGTTCTAAGCCAGACATTTCAGAAAACATTGTGTCTTCTTCTGCTAGTTTCGTTACCCATTTCGATTCTATGGCTACATATGGAGCCTATTCTTCTCTGGCTAGGCCAAGATCCAGCTATAACTCAAGTGGCGAAAGTTTACATGGTTTTCTCCATTCCTGAATTGCTAGCTCAGGCTGCTCTTCTGCCTCTTCGTATTTTTCTAAGGACTCAAGGCTTGACGACGCCATTAACAATAGCCTCTGCGTGCGCCGCCGTGTTGCACCCTCTGATCAACTATCTTCTCGTTTATCATTTTCAGCTTGGGGTGGAGGGTGTTGCGATGGCGCTGGCGTGGAACACGTTGAATTTGAACATAGGGTTGATGATTTATCTGGCTGTTTCTGATAAGCCCTTGAAGCCATGGCATGGCGTTAGCTTTCTCTCCACTTTTCAAGGGTGGAAGCCATTGTTGAGCTTGGCTATTCCTAGCGCTATTTCAGTTTGCTTAGAATGGTGGTGGTACGAGATCATGCTGTTTTTATGTGGGTTGTTGAGTAATCCTCAAGTGAGTGTTTCTGCAATGGGTATTCTGATTCAGACCACAGGAATGTTGTATATTTTCCCGTTTTCGTTGGGCTCCGGCCTAACAACGCGCGTCGGACATGCGCTCGGCTCCGGCCAACCAGTCCGGGCTCAGTGGACTGCCATTATCGGGCTCACCTCCGCCTTCGCGTTCGGACTCGCGGCCTTCTTTTTCATGACCACCGTCCGATCAGTCTGGGGTAGAATGTTCACCAACGAGCCACAGATTCTCGAAATGATCGCCACCGCGCTACCAATCGTCGGCCTCTGCGAAGTCAGCAACTCGCCGCAGACGGTGGCGTGCGGTGTATTAACGGGGACTGCACGGCCGAAACTGGGGGCTAGGATAAACTTGTACGCGTTCTACTTCATCGGACTTCCGGTGGCAGTTTTGAGCACGTTCGCGTTCAAATTTGGGTTCATAGGGCTGTGGATTGGTCTCATGGCGGCGCAGGTTTCGTGTCTGTTCATGCTGATCAGAACTTTGGTTCGAACGGACTGGACGGCGCAGAGTAGAAGGGCGGAGGAGCTGGCTCTCTCCGCCGTGGAAGACGGTGGTGACGGAGGCCTAGATGATTCCGAGAGAGGTCTGATCGGAAATCGTTCTGATGGCTGAATGTTATTGTGATACGAAGGAAAGATCATTGAAAAAAGCATTGTAATTAGAAAGAAGCCATTCATTTGTTTCATCTCCCTCTCGTTGCCCTAATTTCCACCCTCCAAAAATAAATAAAATAATATTTCATATCCTAATAATATAATAATACCTTGCCTAAATATCATATTATCCTCCAATTTCAACCTTTATCAATCAATAGTAATTAAAAACCGTACCGTGACTATGTTTGTTAACTTGGTTTTAACTTAGTTATCATTTTTCGTAAATTAATAGTAATTAAAAAATTTAACAAAATTCAAAGTGCATATTAAAATTTAATTGGAGAATAATGTAAATAATAATACCTTGCCTATGCAAATCGTTTGAGTTAGCGAAATTTATGAAAAATCATTAGTTAAATTGACAGACGTTGTGACAGCAGAGTGCGTATTAAAATTATGATAAAATTTAAAGTAATACGTGAAATTTTAAAGCCTTCAAACTATGGTGGGCTTTTGTACAATCCAATGGGCTTCGTAATTATAGAATATTTAGGGTATTATTTTTAATATTAATAATAATTTTATGTTATTTAAAAGACCTTGCTACACATTAGTGTGGCAATGAATTCTATGAATATTTGAGCTTTTTGAATTTTGTGCGAAATAATTTATTCTCTTGAATTCTTATCAAATAACTTATTTTCTAATCGGGTAATTCTAACTTATATTTTTAACTTACATTCTTAGTTTAACATTTGTCAGGTTGAGTTCTAACTGATACAATAAATATTATAAATAATTATTTTAATTATAATATATTAAAAATATTATAATTGAGTAAATTAAAACTTGACATGTCATAAAATAAATTAAAAAAATATAATAAATAGATCAAATTAACAATTTAAGTAAATGGCCAAATTTTGGTACTGAAATTTGTTGTCATCCCACGTACACAAAAGTGCATCAATCAAGACGATGGATAATGTCGACCTCTTCGTAGATGGCCCCACGGCCCACGGTTGGTTTACTAGTGGGACTCAGCTTTGCCCGCACGGGCTTAGCTCAGTGGCCAAGTTGTGGTAGATTTGGTACAAGGGCCACGGTTCGAAGCCTCGCCACCACAGTGTGGAAGTTTAATCCTCCAATGTTGAGGTTGCTCCTTGTGGTGTCAGGTATGGGCCTCCCATCTCTGGGCCACTGAGTCACCGTGATTTAACCCCCTCACAAACTGTCGGGCCGGGGTGTGGGGGCCCTGGGGGCGAGGGTTTCACCTTTTGGTACAAGTGGGACTCAGCTTTTTTATTTTCTAATTTAAGATTATATTATAATTATTTGTAGAATTAAATAAACGCACACGTTTTTCAGCATGAGTATCGTGTCACGTCAAAAGTCTTGTTGCCGACATGTCTTGTCTTCCCACTAGCATAGATTAAAAACCCACGTGGGCCCACCTTTGTCTTTTTTCAAGTTTCTCTTAATGACACGTCCTCCTCAGCTAGAAAAGAAATTTCGTGCTGACGTGGATCCACCGACTTCATGACCTACGTCGAATTCGCACTGCCCACCCATCAAACAGAGATAATTTAATTTAAATAAAATAATTCTATGATAAATAACATTTCTATTAGCCCTCTTTATTTTTTAGCGTTAATTGATTTAATATTAAGCAATTGTTAGCATTTGATCTTAGGAATATTATTCACTAGATTATAGTTATTTGAGCATAAAATTATAATATATAGTTTAAAGACTTTAGGATTGAATAAACAAGTGGGTGGTCACAAGTGGGTAGTTTTGACCACCCCTTCGTGCTCCACTTCAATTTAGTCTCCCTGTCTCTCTCCTCTCTCCTGCGTATTTATTCCGTCGACTATTTGATTTCTGGTTTCGTTTATCACAACAATCGTACAGTGCCCACTCGGGCCACTCCTACTCACCCTTCGTTCAATAACCTTTCTTTGACTGTTCTTGGGAGGAGCTTTGGTCACCTACAACTGCCTACTGTTTCAGTCCTGGTCGTCTCTCTTCCTCCTTTCAATCCCTTCGCTCTCTACTTCATACCCTTTTCTAGGTTTCCTAATTTCTTTGGGTTTTGCTTTTTCTTGTTTCTTTTTGTATCCGCGGGTTATTTTCACTCATTTTTTATGTTTCCTGGTTTGCTCTGATCGTTTAAATCAGGTTCTTCGACTTGTGGATAGGGGAATTCGCGGTATGTTCTTTAATTTTTTTTTTGCCACTTTATGCGCATGGGATAGTATAGATCTCAATATCTTTCTTTTCGGCGTTGTAGCTGCTGTTTGGTTATTTATCTAAATTGTCCTCTGATTATTTGTTTCTGAATTTTCTCTCGTTTGACGTTGCTATGGAGTTCATCTGCCATACTTGATTTTGTCGGAGATAAAGTTTTGAAAATTTTAAATGAATGATGTCTTATTATACCTCAAGAACATATCCCGGCATAACATTGTAAAACATGAGTGTGGTGCTAACTCCCTTAGTTGGAAACTAAATAGGAAACACCGTTTTGGGAATTTTACATTAATGAGCTTCATACTCTTGCAAACTCCCTATTATAACCTCCTCCCTTAGTTGTCATATGTTCTTAGGTTTCGGTAGCTACCCCTCCCGTTGCAATAATGCCCCTGCAATCAACTCATAAACTTGATGAATCCTTAGTTGAGATAGTTTGGAGCTCAAGTGCCTGAGATGTGTTTTTAATCCCAACCTATCAACTAAAATGTCATCAAATTCAAAGAAGACTAGGACGCACTTCTCCTTTGGTTTTTTAGGATTTCATTGTTTTGGAAAGTCTATGGTGCTTTGGTCAATTCAAATGACATCACTCTAATTTCATATAACCCTTGCTGGGTTCTAAATACAATCTTAAACACATTAGTGTCTACCACTAGAGGTGTTACAGGGGATTGATTCTCAAGCCCGGTGCAAGACTAGTCTAGCCGGCCCGAGCCCAATTGCTAGGATCGCAAGTTCTACTTGGATTGGTCAAATGAGCCCTGTAACAAGCTAGATAGTTTGTCTTGACCCTCTTGCCTTCCTAGCTCCACTAGACATTAACCTTCTCTAGTCCAGCTTGAAACCCCTTTTGTGCTTAGCACTCACATTCACATATAATCACAGGAAGAAGAAAGATCAGGGGGTAGAGTCATTGGTACAAGTTCTAACTACTGAGAAGTTAGACTGTTGAGGGATTGTTCTACTAAAGGATAGTTCAGTGAAGAGAAGATAGAAAGGAAGTTGTAAGGAATGATCTCTTCAGGAGGGGAGAGCAGCCTACACTCTCTAATAGTCAGTGAAGTTGCAATTTTTTTGCAGGTTGAAATGTAGAAAGGGTGGGCTCGAAAGTTCAGATAGGCACTCACCAACTACCCAAGCTGCAATCCCCAACCCACCTCTTATGTTGTTTCTCATTTGGCCCAACGTACAAATACACTTGGAAGCAAAAGAGATCATTTATGAAAACGTATATTTTGGGGAAATTGCAGGGAAGGACTTAGGAAATGACATGAAAAAATTGGTTACTAGTGGAAGGATTAGAGAGAGAGGTGGATATAATTCGATAGAGACTCAGGGATTCAGTAACCCCCTTGTCTCATGAGCTTCCTTAGCCACTCGAACCAATTTTATCACCGTGTCCTTTCTCCTGCCATGGTTTCTACTGCATTTTGCATGGTTTGGAGATCTATTATCTTGTTTAAGCATTCAATATGATTTCTGGCCATTTCTCATTGTTTCCTCTTCCCTTTTGTTCGAGTCTTCGCCCCATGTAAATTTTAGCATATTAACATAGCCAAGAGCGTATTTCCAATTATATTTGCTTGCATATTATAGAATAATTGGACACTGTTATGTGGATCTATACTTTATTAGGAAGTAAAGAAGGAGATTTAAGGAGTACAACATACATGTGTTATAAAGACAAAAGAATTAGATAGGATCAATAGCTGAAACATCTTGTAGACTAGCCAATATGATCAAATCATATGCATATATATGTTGATTTAAGAAAATCCAAGATGAAGTAGTATGAATTTTCATACCTACGTGAGATGGCAAAGATCTTTCATATGAAAAAATGTTTGTTGCTTTAATTGAGCAACCAAATCACAATTTGTCTTAGTGATGATGTTATCATTAATATTGACAAGAAGAATAACAACTCCTTTAGAGAGAAATCAACTAAAGTTGTTTGAAATTTCACGAACTAAGCTCGAGGAGCTTGTTTTGTTTTATATAATTTGCTTTGTAGGCTATTTACCTACTTATAATTAACCATGGTGATTGTCAGATCCTATGTGATAGGATAATGGAGGAATCTACGTTAGCAAACGTGTAAATCTTTTGGATGAACTTTTAAATATTTTGATAGGCATAAGAATAATTAGAATACTAAAAGATCAAGTTTGTGGATTAAGGATAATTTAATTATTTATATTCACTTACTATTTTTTTTCACATGTATACCAATTTTTTTATTAGTCCACATTCAATTTTTTAATGAGATTAGTTTTTACTTTGCCAAGGTTTGAAATTGAGATATCTTGCCCTGATAAGATGTTTGGGATAATTGGAACACTAATCTATATGTTTCAACCTCAAAAAACATCTGCAATAGCTGCTATATATAGTTAGAATAATCTAATTAAGGTAATAAATAATAGAAAACTTTGAAAAAAATCATCTTATAAATTGATACGAATATCCTATCAATATATATTTCCTTATTTTACCAACAATAGCACTCTTACTTAAGTTTTGTTTGGATTTCCAAGAGTATTGGAAAAGGTCCTTGAAATGTATGCAGAATGTATACAAGGATGAAGGTGAATATTATTCTAACATGTTAGCCTTTTTTGTGCTTACAGGAACTGGTCTACAAACTGGTGCTGTATAGTGTTTATCTTGGAATAGAACCTTATAAATTTGCTCCTTTTATGTTTCCCTAGTCCTGTATGAACAAATGTGTTTAGAACTTAGAAGCTCTTTTCCAAGGTCTGTCAAAGTTTGACCTGCTTAGTTCGATTGTTATGTGGTTTTGTGGACATTCTTGAGACTTAGAGCTATAAATGATGGAGTTTATTCTGCGATAAAGTATATTTCTCGTGGTTTTTTTTCTTTTTTATGATTTTTCAGACCATTTGAATTGTTTTACTTGTATTGATAAGTGTGCCTCGTGCACATATACATATTAGTTACAAGGTTATCACATCTCCCTAATTTGAGCATCAAATGGGGTTTCTTGCCTCTCCACTTGTCGATGATTTTTCTCCCTTTTCGTGCAGTTTTGAACAAATAAAACCTCTTGTTGGAGGGCGCGCATCAACCCTAGATTCTCTGGAAGTGAAAAGGGAAAAGTACAAATGGAGGATGACAGAGCCTCAGGATAGATGGAGAAGAATTATATTCAAGTATCAGAGAGAAATGGAGGAAGAATAACTTTTGTTACAAATTGATCGGCAAAAGACAGAATATCTTTAAAGCTGAATTGTTTGTTTTTGTTTCTAATTGGGAAATTATGTAGCATTGGTTGAGCAAAGGGGATAAGAGCGGCGAATGATCATCGTCCTCTAGAGGTCTTATTAGATTCAAGGAAATTGAACAGAAAGTTTCACTTTGTAAATATGGATAATTCTTAATTTTCTTTCAAGTTAGTCAAACCTTGTGAAATGGGAAATACCTGTTCAATTTGAGGTACCACCATGAGTTGCAGCCAGAGTGGCGGAGGTCTACAAGAGATAGAACAAGCACATGTGGTTTTGCGGAGGTCTGTTGACTTAGAACGAAAATCTGTATCCCGTAATGGATTGATGACTGCCACGCAAACAACAATCGATGAGAATCTTCTTGTTGACCCAAAATTACTGTTTATTGGATCTAAGGTTGGTGAGGGAGCTCATGGAAAGGTTTATCAAGGAAGGTCAGTGTGGTTTTAATATGCATGAAGTCATTAGCAAAAACAGAAGTTTGTAGTTAATTTTTTTTATGAATAGAGCAGAATTTTATTCTCTGCTAGTTTACATGTTATATGTGTATAGATTGATCATGTAATAGGTATGAGAATCAAATAGTTGCGATCAAAGTTCTCAATCGTGGGAATACGGCAGAGGAAAGAGCTTCTCTTGAGAATCGATTCATTCGAGAAGTAAATATGATGACTCGTGTTAAACATGATGACTTTTTCTGAATAGAATTGTTTCTATTGCTAGTTTAGTCAAAGATTCATACATTTAGGCTATAATTATCAATCTTGTCTTCTACTTGCAGTTTATTGGAGCGTGTAAAGATCCTTTAATGGTGATCGTGACGGAGCTCTTGCCAGGCATGTCTTTGCGAAAATATTTACTGCCCATTCGACCCGAGCAGTTAGACCTTGATGTGGCTATTCGATATGCACTGGATATTGCTCGTGCTATGGAGTGTCTGCATGCCAATGGGATCATCCATAGAGATCTAAAACCCGGTATTTCATACTTCTTTTCTCGTTATACCGATGATTAATTTTGATATTGATTTCATTTCGAAGGGAGTTCTTACAAATAAAGTTGGCATTAGATAAAACTTTTCCAATCATTGATGCTTGTAAACCAGTGTTTGTGTCCTTATTTTCACCATATAAGTTTTGATTATGCAGATAATTTGCTGCTTACTGCCAATCACATTTCGGTAAAACTCGCAGATTTTGGCCTTGCAAGAGAAGAATCTGTGACTGAGATGATGACCGCAGAGACCGGCACTTATAGGTGGATGGCTCCCGAGGTTTGTGACTTCTACATATTATAGTACATAAATGCTACCTGATCATCAATGTAGGTTGACATATATATATTTTTTAATTCAGAGGTGATATTAATTCTGAAATAATTAGAGTATCATGCTACTTATTTTTTGAGTTATTTCTTTTGACTGTATTCCGTCGTATCTGTAAATAGAAAACTTTTTCTTTTCCACGATCTGCTATTAGAAGGCTTTTTCTTAGGTGAGTAATGTTAGGTTTATCTATTTATTCTGTTTTTTATTGTACACACTAACATATCAAATATTAATTAGTTTAATTAAAGTCCAGTTGATGTATTGAAATGTAAATAATTATTTATTGCATTTATTGTACTAAAATAGTTTATTTCGTCAGCGTATACGATAAAAATATAAAATAACAAGGTACATCTAGAATCTATTCTTAGATATAATAAATAATGGGCATATATCATTTAGTTTTTGTTGCTATTCCTTGGGCAACATATGAAAAAGTATCGTGAATTTGCAAAGCTTTCTCAGTTCGCAAGGGTTCAAAGAGAAATCCACAGATTTCTGTTTTTACCGGCTAACATGCATGGCATTGCAGTTATACAGCACAGTGCATTGCGTCAGGGAGAAAAGAAACATTATAACAACAAGGTAGATGTATACAGCTTTGGAATTATCTTATGGGAACTCGCTACCAATTGGATGCCATTTGAAGGCATGTCGAATTTGCAGGCTGCTTATGCTGCTGCATTTAAGGTGCGGAATCGTTCTATCTGTTTATTAGTCGTATTTCGATTGTCACCATGTATTTTGTTATAAAATAAATTAAATTTTTAAATAAATTTGTTATAGAATAAATTATCTAATTAAGTATGATAATCTATTAAGTTATATTAGTATATCAAACTTGCATAAATTTTCAATTAAAAAATTAAAATTTAATAATAAAAAACACAAATTTTACTTACGAATTTCTTATTAAGTCTCGTCCAGTTATAATGGTTTTACTGCATTAAGAACATAATTGGACCAAATGTGTCTGTTCTGATCTTGTTTCTTAGTCTGATTTTGTTGTTAACGCCCTTTATTGAGGGAAGAGAATCCCTACAGAACAAGAATCAAGCAGTCCAAACAGACATGTCTGGTCACTTAACATGTATTAGACTCACATTTTTCACATATCCTTTGAAAATGCAGCAGGAGAGGCCGAACCTTCCTGAGGACATGTCTGCTGATCTGGCATTCATCATACAATCATGTTGGGTCGAAGATTCTAACTCGAGGCCAAGCTCCGGCCAAATCATTCGCATGCTCAACGCATTTCTATTTACTCTCCCGCCTCCTTCACCGTCAGCAATCCCAGAATCAAACGCCTCCTTCATTGACTATTATGACATTAGTAGAACAATTTATGTTTATTTGACGAACGTATGAACATATTATAGTACTAAAGATAGCAAATGAGACACGATAAAAATTAATCTTAATTTTAGCAAATGCTCAGCTAGTTTTTGCGGCAGGATGTATTTCTTCAACATCTAGTCATTAAATTTAAGATCATGATGATCCCCAGAGCAGGATCATGGCGTTCATCAATTATAATCTCAGAAATCGATGCGTTGATTCACGATCTGAACTCACATTGAGTGATCAAAGTTAACATAAAATAGGAAGAAAGAACAACGTCGTTAGTCTGCGAAGATGATATTGAAATTCGAAAAACAGCAGAAATTCTCAAAAGCGCAAGGATCTACTATGAGCCATTGAAGACCGGAGATTCTTCGGATCTGGGACGGGAAGAACATCCCTCGTAACCCGACACTTTCTTCCCAAAATGGGGTTGAGCAATTTCTTCATCACCCGGCTGAAGGCCCAGTGTGGCCGGGTTTTATCCACCGGATGAGGCGGAGGCGCCTGAGTCCGGCAAGCGTAGGCCTCCGAGAGACTGCGGCCGAGAATGGCCTGGTTAAGCCTCACCTCGAAGGAAAGCCTCTCGTATTGGTCCAGCAACGTGCTCTGTTCGTCCCCGAAATGCCTGGGAATCACTGCTATCTCATCCATCACGTTCACGAGCATCAACCCTCATTCGGCCATTTATCTCTCTTTCATATCTATGCAGAGAAAAGACGGGACATTTTTGAAAAGCAGAAGCTGTCCATTAATGGCGTCTTGGACAGAAGCACGCAAGTTCTTTAATATTTTGGCAAGGGGATGCCATGGAAGTGGAAAGGCTGCGGCTTTAATGGAATCCAAGTTACGGGGAATAGTTGTTTGGATCAGAATTTGGGTCTGCGAGGGATAATCTGTGATGATGAGGGTTTAGATTAAGGAAGGAAGAAGACGAGGGGAATTATTCGAAAGGAGACAAGTAGCTGAGCCAGGACAGCTTGTCTGGATTAACTTTCAAACTTCATGCTTTCTTGCTCCGTTGGTGTTCTCTCCGTCCTTTTGACGTATTTGTCTCACTTTATTTTTGAGAGTGGACCCACTACATTTTGACTCGATTCCAAGGCGGACTGCCCTTTGGGCCCGAATAAGCTCATAAAAAGAGAGGACGACATTCAGCCCCCGAGGGCCTGCCTTCCCCGGCTGCATCCTGCGGCGGTCCTCTGTTGCGTCGACTTCGTCCTTCTACTTCTCGCTTGCCAATTTTCGCTCCAATTTCTAGCTAGTCAGTTTCGCTGCCACGACAACGATCGAATTTCTAGGGTTTCGAAATCCGCAGGCTGGGCAGGATTCATTTTGTGATCAATAAAAGGTTGTGATTATATTCCATGGCCAGAAATGGAATTCTGGCACTTCTTTTCTTGCTTCTGATCGCTGCAGATGTTTCCGATGCTTCCATGTTGTGGAGAGTAAGAAAGTTGATAGATACGACCTCCAAAGATAATACTCAATCAGTAATTCTCTTTCTTTTTCCCTCTGATGTCTTGCATTTTCGTTGTCAAGTGACGATAGATATTATTCATTTTCCTTCTTCCTACAGGTTTCTCCATCGCCTAGTCCAGTTACGATCAATGTAACTAGCGATCTACCTGCCCCGAATAATTCTTCGGTGAATGGAAATCCGGTTCCTGTGGTTCTAAGAGTTCTAATGCCAGTAACACGAATAGGGGAAAGAGTCCCGAACCAGAGAATGAGGATAAATCCAAAACCAATCCGGACTTAATAATTGATAAAACTGTGATGGAGCGTTCCTCTCGTGCCCAAAACTGAAGTTGCTCTTTTTCGTTAGCGTAAGATTTCTATTTTTGATAGATAAAATTTGTTTTGAATGCGGGGTAGATCATATCCAACATTATTGTCAGGGATTATATCTATTTTATTTTTGTAGCATCCAACAAAAAAGTATAAACTAATTTCTTGGATGGAATATGTTAGCTAATGCTAGTCTTGATTTGTGCACTACTTTGAGATTCTGCCATAAATCTTTTTTTGTATATCTGCATTTGGGCTTCAAGATAGATGTTGCTAGCTGTTGGTATGTTGTGATATATGTTAGATGTAAATTTCATGTAAACTCCATGCTTCACCATTAGGTGAGGATAACTGCGGTGAAGTAAATTAGTGTTGATGAAATGCATATATGCTCCTCTTTGTAATTTTCAAATGTTTTTTTTCTTCTAATTACAACTTCTATATGATAGTTATATATACTTCAGACTTGTTGGAATAAGTTCAGATATACGTTTACATTTTTCCTGTTCATTGAAGGATGATCTCACCTGTGAGAATTTAGGTGTAGAGTATGCCAGGTGATTTTGTACTGTGATTAAGGAAACGACGTCATGTGTTGATGCCCTTTAGAGTAAAGATCAATTGTATTTTTGGAATTTCTTCTCCTTACCAGGAGGATACAATTTCCGGGCTCCTAAGTATTAGGAAAAACTCAACATGTCTAGTAGTCAACATAATTACCTTCTTTGGAGTTTGACATTAGATTCATGTCGAACATCTAGCATGCGTAGGAAATGTAATGACTATGGATATTGAAATGTTAAAATGTCGATAGCAAGGAGTCTTTCTTGGACTGTGACTGATGTGGTAAAAGTCAATGACTAAAGTTTGTGTGTGCTTTTCAGTGTTTTTGTATTCTCACTTCTAGTTTTAACTTATATATGGGTCTGAATTTCTAAATTTTCTAAATATTGTTGTGTCCAGGTTTGTTTCTAGACACAGTCATTTTCATATTATTGATTTGGTTTTATTACAAGTTTCAAATCACAATAGATATACCTTGTAAGGTGCTTGCACCATTGTTTGCGAAGCAGAATAATTTTCATTTGTGGCATCATATTTTTTCTATTACTGTAGATAGATTTTGAGTTGTAAATTGAGGGTGGCATCCTTTTCCCTCGGCAGCCACAGGAAATACGACTGTTATAGCTCAAAATTAAGGAGAAAGCAATTTTCATGGGACTCTTACGGCCGGTAGTTTTTCAAAGGCAGTAGATATTGCAGGACATAAAACATCTACGGTATGAAAATGACCTAACACATGCAGTATCATTGAAACTTAAATTTGTAACTATCGTGCTAGGTTGGGACTTCGTGCTGTAACTCTAAGTATTTGAATTACTAATTTTTTAACCAAAACTTGCACTTAAAAATCTGGAAGCTGCGCTTAAGCGTTACCATTATCTCAATGACTAAAATTAAAGAAACATTTTATTGTATTTGGTCTTATCTACATGAGCAAATATTTTTGTTTTTTACAGGAGAGTTTAATCAAAAAGTTATGTTCCTCTTTTTTTTCATTTCTCAGATCAACATAACTTCACCACCAAAGTATGGATAAAATCTGCCGATGGAGAGTGCTTTTCAAGCCCTTTCATATCCAAAGACAACTTCATTCAGTTCCCTTCCTTTGACCACGTAGCAGCCCCTATCAACACTGCATACTTCTTGATTCTCACAGTGTCCGTGTTCGGAACATCTTGGCTGTGCTGCAAGGAAGAAGAGACGGGACAGTGGGATCCCATATCAGGAGCTCAAAATGGGACCCTCGGATTCAATCTCAGCCGACAATACCAATGTGGAATCTGCTCAAGGTTGGGATCAAGATTGGGATGAAGAAAACACAGTTAAATCATAGGGGGGACTAAGTGTCGAGAGCCTCTCAGCTAACGGTCATACTGCAAGAACGGCTAATAAAGACGGGTGGGAAGATAATTGGGACGAGTAGTCCATTTTTGCAGCAAAAGACGCCGAATTAAGACAGATTGTTAGAAGAGGCATGACATTCATAGAAAAGAAATTACAGCCAGGTAGGTATAAATCATTGTGACTATAATGTAATGTTTATCACTTTTTCTTTGATGATAGGCCTTCAAATTGTAGGAGCACACTGAAGTTGGTTTGTACAAGTTTTTATTTTGATACACGTTTCATCATCTTGTACACTCGGTTCGTATATGTAGCCTTAGTTTCTCATAGCTGGGATGGATTGAAAATATGAACTGGTTCAGTGGTTCTGGAGCAAGAACCTTGCAGTTCGATACTGGAAATGGAACGGGAATTGTCCGTGTTTCACAGATAAGTAATTCGATACATGTTTCCTCTTTTTGTTCAATGATCGAGTTTTCAGAATTTGGGTCAAGTTGAAATCGATTATCAAGTATTGGTTAGGGGTTTAACCATTTTTTCAGGTCCAATTTTTGACCAAAAAATTAGGGTGGTGGTTGAAAATTCGGAATCTAAATGAATTTCTTTGACACGTGCCGGGTATCAATCTGGTTTTTCCCGCCTCTAGTTTTTTTATGGAACGTTTCTCGTACGAGTCAAAGTTGCTTATGTAAATCTATCTCGATTGTGCACAAATGAATTTCTCAGCTTCATTTCATCTTCCTCATTTGCATTTGGTAACTTTATGGAGCTCTTCTTTTATTTATCATTTCTTTTTTCCTTTTGGAAAAGCAAAACAATTGCAAATTCAAATGATTGCACATGATGTGTTCCCCACGAGACGAAGCATTTCCGGGGTGAGGCTGGTGTATGCCTATCATACTGCCTTACAAAAGCATCAAAAGTGAAAAGTTGAGCCCCAAAAAAAGCAATTCCTTGTTTCATTACATTCCTTGCTCACATTACGAAACGATGCCCCGGTAACCTTTATCGACCTTTAAAACGAACACATATGACTAAAATACTCGCTCTCCGGACCCGAGTTTTTGTGCATATCGACTAGTTTTGTACGATTTTTAGTAGAGGAAATACGCGATGATTGTGGAGAGGGCTAGGTGGTGCAAAATGGGATCATTTGGGGCCAGAAAATATGAGTGGCTTTGGAAAAAGGGTTCAAGGAGTGGTGTTGAGGAGCCTTTCCCACCAACACTTGTTTCTTCATCCAATCTCCACACTTGTTTTTCAAGCATTAATCATCAGCCTTGCTTCCCCCAAAATAATCATGAAGAGAAGAACTCCACTACCCATGGTGTGTTTTTTCAAGGGTCATTTCTGTTCACATGTCTTGGTTTGGTTTGAGTTGTCGCGTCTTCTTCTATTTAATCGTAACTTTTAATCTTAAATCTTTATAACCAGCTAAAAATCGAGCACTTTAGAACCATATTTTATCCAACGATCTATGTTCGTACTTTCACTCAAGCTTCGCCTTAGTCATGAATAGATCACTTAAATTTAGATCCATAAGCAACATCGCTAGAGTATGATCGAGGTTGTTGGGATTTCCTTTTCATCATTAAAGGCCTAGAGTTCTCCATCAATGGCCAATTTTTGTTGCTCCAGCCGAGTCATGTGGAAACTCACCAACAAAGGAATGCAAGAAGAAAGACAACCAACTGAAAAGGAAAGACATATTCAGCCAGCAAGAATGGTTTGATATATACATATATATATATATATATATATACACACATATATATGTCAATTATATTGCCAACAAAACCATCAAACATTCTCCGAATCTTGATCCGGTGAAAAGGAATCCGGTATAGCAGAACTATGACGGAATTAATACAGCAAAAATACAAACAAAATGACAGTGAAACCAGCAAACACAAGCTACATGATTTTCAGCATTCTATTCTTTCTTTTTTCTTTTTTCGAGGTTCGTGATGTTGGACAAACCGGATTAAGCTTCACTGGAGAGCGACTCTGTCTGTTTATCTATCTGTTTATCTTTTTTGTCTCTAAGACCTGCCGGTTTCATTCAAAATCCTCGACTTCCGATGAGCTTTGAATCAATTCTAAAATATTCACCACCTCGTTCATGTCTGGCCGGCTTGATGGCACTTGAGACGAACAAACTAAGCCAAGCTTTATAACCGGAATGGCCTCTTCCACCATAAAGTTGCCCGATAATCGTCCATCGACGCATTCTTCGACTCTCCCTTCCTCAAGAGCTCCCCTTACCATATCACACAACACCATCACATCGTCTTCCATGTATTCGACCGGCTTTTTACCCGTCACCACTTCCAAAACCAATATCCCAAAACCATACACGTCGCATTTCTCCGTAATATTCACTGTTTTACACGCAAACTCCGGAGCCATGTACCCTAATGCACTTTGAATCTTGCTGCTCAATATGCAGCGATCTAACATTGGCAGCAGCCTGGCCAGGCCAAAGTCCCCGATCTTCGGCTCGCCCGAGTTGTCTAGCAAAACGTTCGTTGCTTTCAGATTGTAATGAATTAGGTTCTTTGTGTGCAAATGCGCCAACCCTTTTGCTATCCCGAGAATTACTTTAAACCGATGTTGCCAAGACAGAGATACGTCGCCGTGAAGATGCTCATATAAACTTCCATTGGAGACATACTCAGATATGAGGAGCTGCAAGGAAGGAGTCCAGTAATATCCTTCAAGTGTCACAAGATTATGATGCCTGATTTTTCCGAAATTCTTCACTTCATTTTCGAAACATTCTTGAGATTTAATCAAACTCGAGACAGTTAACTTCTTGATTGCAACAGAGCGGCCGTCCCGAAGGACCGTTTTGTAGACAACTCCGAACCCACCACGACCAAGTTCACAGTCTTTGTTAAGAAGAGCTTGGGTGCCCGTAACAAAATCCGCATCACCCGAGAACATAAATAGCTTGCCGTAATTCGCATTCGTTTGAGGAGAACAACTGAATTCTTCGCCACTGGACAATCCAAGAGCATTTGCAGAAAGGAGCATCGAAGAACGTGCATGGATATTGAGGAGAGTTACAGCCACTACGCCGAGGGCAATAAAGGCAGCCGCCCCGATTGCAATGAGAGTCGATATACTGAGTATAATCTTGTTGTGAAGACGGTTTTGAGAGGACAAATTGGAGTCCGAAGAGTTGGGGTTAAGGACAATGGGCTTCGGATGAACGGCAGGGCAAGATTGGTTGACAATGGCGCCACAAAGCAACGGATTATCCGAAAGTGATGAGGGAGAGATAGTGTTGAAGAAACCGCCGACCGGTAATTCTCCTTCGAGACGGTTGTGGGAGACATTAAAGGCGAGGAGATGCGAAAGATTTGTCAGTTCTTTCGGTAGAATTCCCGATAATTCGTTCCTCGAAAGATCTAGGTATTCTAGATTTTTAAGGTTTCCAATGGATGCAGGAATTATGCCACTGAAGTTATTCTGTGATAAAATCCTGTTCATATATAAAACAAAAGATTTCCCAAATTAGATCCGAATAATAAACTCTATCGGTTAAATTTGATAAAAAAATATGCAAAAAGATGAAAAAAAAGAGCTTACAGAGATGTTAGAGATGAACATTTCTCGATTTCAGTAGGAATTTTCCCAGAGAGGAAGTTCTTTTCGAGCCTTAACTCTTTGACTGAAATTGTTCCTTCAATTTCAGAGAGAATGCTTCCATTCAGTAGATTGTAGCTCAAATCGATTATCTGCACTGACTTCAGTTTGCCAATGCTCTTCGGAATAGGACCTTGAAGGCTGTTTCTCGACAGATTTAGCATCGTCAAGCTCTGAAGAACTTCAACGTTAAATGTAATTTGGCCTGAAAATCCATTCGAAGATAAATCCAGAATCTGGAGAAATGGATGAAAGCTCGGATTCGATGGGAATGAAAGATAATCCAAGCTCTCACTATCAAAAGTCTGTGATCTCTGCACATCTGGCCTGAAGATCCACGAAGGAAGAGTACCAGTCAGTAAATTATGACTAGCATCAAATGACAAAAGATTTATACAATTTTGCATCGAATCTGGCAGGATTCCGGTGAATCTGTTTGTCGATAAATTCAAATTCTTGAGCCATTGAAGATCGCCTATTGAACCCAAAATTTTACCAGAGAAATTGTTCACCGAAAGATCCAATATCTCAAGAACCTTCAATTCTCCAATCCATTCTGGAAGCTCTCCTGAAAAAGAATTTGCTCTGAGACTCAGAGAAGAGCATGAACTGAGCCTGCTTATTGAACCAGGAAAATTCCCGGACAGGAAATTCTCACTAAAATCGACGATTTTCAAGAGAGAGCAGTCTCCAATGTCATTCGGGATCGTCCCATGAAACCGATTCTTCTTCAAATTTATCGTTGTTAAGTCGGACAAATTTTTAATGCCAAGAGGAATCATTCCCTCAAGTAAATTATCTGATAAATCAAGAGATTGAAGCCTTCTCAAATACCAGATGGACGGGGGTATTGTACCAAACAACCGATTTGCAGAGAAATTAACAGATGTAAGCTTGAAGCAGAAGCTTAAAGATTGGGGAATATGTCCAGTAATTAAGTTTCTAGCCAATGAAATCGATCTCAAAGCCCCACATTGGAGAAAAAAATCACTTGGGATTGAACCAGAAATGCTATTCTCACTTAAATCGATAACTTGCAAGCTCCCATGGCGACCAAGAGAAGGATTAATGGTACCTGAGAAGTTGTTTCTCGAAAGCGATAAAGTTTGCAGAAATTGCAGCCTCAGAAGGCCACGATCTATGTGGCCAGAGAGAGAGAATCCATCAAGAACAAGCTCTGTGACTCTTCTGGTATTGGGATTGCATTTTACGCCAGCCCATTTGCAGGGATTGTCATCGTCTTCATTCCATGTCATGAGTTTATCTTCAGGGTCACGAAGCCCCGCCTTGAAAACTATTAAGCCTAGCACATCGTCGTTGAAAACAGGGTCCGAAGATAGGACGAATGGAGTGAAGAGAAGGACATGAAGAACTAGGTTAAAAAGCATATTTGTTTTTGTTTTACGCACTGTCGATGGAAAAGAAATCTTAGACCCCCATGAAAGAGTTCGAACAAGGGTCTGAAACCCAAAAAGAAAATGTCATAGTAATCAAACTAAGTTCTCCATAGCACCTGATAGCTCGAAAACGATGAAGAAAACTTCAGCAGCAAGAGCTGGAGATTTCAGCAGAGGCAGAACATTGCAATGGTAAAAAAACAAACAAGGAAAGAAACAAGTTCAGAAGATCATCAAATACAAAAACTGGGAAAATCTCCTCAGACAGAATAATGCTTCATTTATTCTTGCCTTTCCTCGAAAATGGAGGAACCCAGTCTCAGAACGAACGAGAGGAGCCTGTGGGTTCGTTTGGCAGAGGCGGAGGGCGAAAGAAACGCCGGAATCAGAGCAAAAATGTCAGAGATTGAGAGGGGAGAACGAAGGACTAGGAAGAGCGGAGGAGGATGAAGAAGCATTAAAAAAGGAGAAGCGATGATCGTGGTCTGTGGAGTTCTGGGTTGGTGTGAAGAAGACAATAATGGTGTCTAGTGACCGCTCTCTGCAACTCATAACTCTCTCTCTCCTCACACTCCCTGTGCGGCAAAAGAGTAAAGCAGTGAATTCGAAAGGCATCGGAGAGAGAGAGAGAGAGAGAGAGAGAGAGAGAGAGAGAGAGAGAGAGAGGGGGGGTTTGTAAGCTTTTGAGGACGACAGGTTGCCAAGACTTTTTCATTCGGTCAAACTAGAATCCGACGTGGCATCCACCCTATTTTACTGGATTTTTAGTTTCTTTAATTTTAAAAAAACTTATTACCTTTAAAAACAGTTATAAATGAACCATGGGTTAAGTGTTTTGGAAGGCATGTGAGAATGAATCGACGTGTCGTTTTGCTGCTGGTATTAATGTCGCAATGAATTTGATCTGCCACCAACAAAATGGATTTCACGTGCTTACCCTTAATACCTAAGTCCAATCCGGAAGGAATTGGAAACCAATATTTGAGAGAACCGAACCACTTAAACTAAAAACCGGTTTTGCTCCAACCAGAAAACCGAGCTATTCATGCTTCGGTGTTGGTTATAAATTTTTAAAATCGAACCAGTTTCGGTTCACAATCCATCACATCGTATTGAACCGGACGAGACTGATTTCATCCCTAATTTCTAGGCTCCTTGTGAAAACAACGGGCTTGAGTTGAGGAATTTGGACTCCACTGTCTTGCGAACCGTCTGGATTGTGGAGTGTGTATGAATCGCTAGTCACCTTAAAGCACGAGCAAGCTTCTTCTCCAATGGCGACAACCCACTTTCTACTTATCCTATGCTTCTTTCCTTGATACGGAAACTCTCTCTCTCTCCTCCACTCTCTCTCCTAAAGCTTCGTTCTTTCTCAAACTTGAGACCGACCCATTTCTAATATTCTATTCTCACCCACCGAGTACCCTTCTCTCGCTGCTTCGTCTTTCTCGCCTCTCTCTCTCTCTGTGTATCACAATGGCGGCAGAGTCCCTCTCTCTCGCCAGGCCCAGGCTTAGTGGTGTTTTATCTCCTTTGCTGGCTATGAGGACCAATGCATCTTTGTCTTCTTGTTCGTTGCGCTCCGTGCGTTTTGATTCTCTTCTTAGACCTAGCTCTCGCAGCTTCTCTCTCGCCTCAAATATCTCGAATTCGAAATGTCTTCCCCTTGGTCTGGTTTCCTTACATCAGAGAAAATCTTGTAGCCGCTTCACTGTTCCATTTTCTGCTTCGCAGGAGGATTTGGTAGGCAAATGCTTTTATGTTTTATTAGGTTTTTTGTTTTATGCCTACTGCTTGTTTTATTTTTTTTTTAAATTTCCGCGATTTTCTCTTAGCTTCTGATTAATGAATTTGAGCTGGTAAAAAGTGTAGAATATGGCTATGGATTGATTTCGATGCATTGAACATTCCATCTATTTCTTGCTCCAATGGTTGCTCGATTGGCCGAATTCTTGTATTTTTTTATGATATGATCCTGTATATTCTCCTATGTATAGCTGAACAGATTTCAATGATTCGTTGATTATTAGATTTCCTTGTTTTTCTGACGTTTTTATATGATTTTTTCAAAAGCACTCAGAGAATGAAGTGGAGAAAGACAACATTGGTCTTGAATCTGGAGCTGAGGAATCACAAGAAGCTTGGGATAAGATTCTTGCTTCATTTAAAGAGCAAGCCATAAAAATGCAAAGTGTATCCCAAGAAGCATACGAAATATACTCAAAAAAAGCTCTCATCGTTTTAAAAGAAACGTCCGAGCAATTTAAAATACAAGCAGAAAAAGCGAGTCACGATTTGAGCGTAATAGCAAAAGAAATTAGTGAAGAAGGAAAAGACTACCTCTCCAAAGCCTCAAAGGACTCCCCTGAAGAAGTGAGGGTAATAGTGGAAACATTTTCCTCTCCAACCGAGGACCTCAAAGAGATTTCCAAAGTTCAAGATTTCTATCTAGGGATCCCATATGGTATGCCTGTGTTCAAAGACTCTTCTTCTATTGCATGAATTAGTTTGCAGCCTGATAAGTTTAACCGAGAGAGATATACTTTGTTAAATATGCACAATTCTATTAATTCATTGTTGAGGAAGAGTATCAGAGTATTTTATATTTATTTACAGGTCGTAGTATTAGTATTTATGTCCTTGTTTTTGTTCATGATTTCCAGGTTTGGTTCTTTCTCTCGGTGGTTTTCTTTCTTTCATGATAACAGGGAGCATTGCGGCTGTTAGGTTTGGTGTCATTCTTGGTGGTGCTTTGTTGGCATTAAGCGTTTCAAATTTACGAGTATATAAACAAGGAAAACAATCTCCCCTCGCTTTGAAAGGGCAGGCAGGTAAATGTCGATAATCTTATACTACACTGGTGAAAGATGAAGAAGGTATATCTATTGATGGATAACTATGTTTGTTAAAATCTTTTATTATTTTGTTAAAGTTATAGTTTTTGTTTCTCAGATTCTTCCGATATTAAGGTATATCTAAAAAGAAGGAACTGAATATGTATTAAAGTGAAAAGGGTGAAGTTATTTATTTTTTTCTTTTGAAGTTTGAATTTTTTCTGTCATCCGAGAGTACAACATCAAGTTGAAATTGTACGTTGTCTATGAATTTAGCTTTTATTAGAGCCTCTGTGACATCAAGAACTTTCTATTTGCTTGATAGTTTAGTACAATGGTGTTCTTCATGTAACATGTTTTTGCATGAATCATTAAGCATTTTTTTTCTAAATATGAAGCATTGAAATATATGAAT
The DNA here is from genome assembly GCA_003255005.1 of Begonia fuchsioides. Taxonomy (NCBI): domain Eukaryota; kingdom Viridiplantae; phylum Streptophyta; class Magnoliopsida; order Cucurbitales; family Begoniaceae; genus Begonia; species Begonia fuchsioides. The sequence continues at coordinate 34,623 of QAOC01007640.1, read as the reverse complement.
GAAGCCTGTAGTTTGTTTTGGATTTAGATTATGTTATTTTAGTCTCGTTTAAATGTGTCTGTGTCAATTTTCTAAATACAAATTCATTTTAAACTTGCAGCAATTGCGTCAATCCTATTTTTGAGAGAGGCACGACTACTGTTTCAGGTAAAATCCTGTAATGCTAAACCTCGTAGAAACCTTTGTACTTAAATTGTAGCAGTTTAAAACCGATCGGTGAACGTGTTTATGCTTGGCGTGCAGAGGGCATCCATTTTTAGTTTCGTGACAACCTCCATCAGGTTTGTATAATCTTTTCCTTTTTCTTCAAAACTTAACGTGAAATTTCCTTTATGTAGTCTTTTAGAATACAAAACACATTGATGACCCAAAATGTATCTTGTAGAGTCAGCTCCGTTGTGTTTGTTTAGTTCAACTAGGTTTGACTTATTAAGCTTCGTGGTATTTTAGATAGTGGTAACTGTTGGTGCTGAAACTTTGCCAATGTCTTTGAGTAACGAAAAATTCTCAGTTGTCTTAGTAGAATATTATCTATTTTTAGTGACATTGCGCTCACTTTTTTTCTTGGGGTGGTCGAAAATGTGTTCGTGAACAATGATGATAACTCTTATAAAATTTTCATTTTTTGAGTTTGCAAACGATATAAGATTATGAACTCTCATCTCTATGAATTGGGTTCTCACACTAGGTCGTTCTTGTGTTCACACAGTGTAGTGTAGCGTATACTTACCACAAAATAAACTTCAATTAACGAGCCAAGTGTCAAAGAATATGTCAATCAAAACATTTCCTTTTCTCCACTAAAATAAGATGTCGCTTTGATCCCGATCCACCAAAACGTGGAAGTAGTGTTCATAGAGAATTAGTCTAGGGTCATACTTCATAACTTATCATCGCTTAATTGAATCAATTCAAATTATAAATAATTATCTTTATTTATTTCTTAAATGCATTTTGATTAATTCAATAACGTGATGACATGTCAAGAGATATAGCAAGAAGATAACTCTAGCCTAACTAGTTAATAAACTCCAAACGTCGCATTTCCAAAATCTAATCCATTTCAAGGGAAACTTTCGGTCTCAAATTGTCGAGTTTCAGTTCAAAATAGGAAAGAATGTTCCATGAAATTCTATTGGGATGATATCATCATCGATTACTTGTATTTTATGGTCATTTCTATCCACAACTGCTATACTCTGTCCAACCGAATGGTCTCTTATGTCCATTTATCGATTCCGACGCCTATGAAGGTCTCTGTTAGCTTAAATCCAGGATGTACTTTTGGATGAGCTGTGACTGTTAATATCCCTTTTATACGATTTACAACACCTGTCACTTAGCTGCATTTCTCTTATCCTATGCAGTGGAGCGATGTTGGTATTTTACATCTATCGAATTCTAGTTGACGGTTACTGGGATCAAGGATCGAGCTCGAAGGTAGAGACACAAGATTAGATCGACAATCAAAGGTTAGCTGTATTTATAGAGACATTTCTTAATATCAAGTTTCATATGATGTGGAAAACAAAATGATTATCGTTTCATTTTTATCTTTCAGGCTTTATCGAAAATTTCATCCTCATGACGGCGATGGACGCATGATGTGCTCAATTAGTTCCTTTTTCTTCGTTGTTCTAGAACAAAAAAGAGTTCGGTTTGTGGAGTTCGGTAGATCATTTAATGCCAATCGAAGCATTTTAAAATGATGTACGAGAACTTGCAATTTGAACTAATAATCATTTTAGCCATCTAGCTATATTCATGGCAATAAAAGCTGATAGTAGTAACAACTATCAGGCAATGACAGAAACATGCTTTCCGGGACCTTTTAAGCTTTTAGATCGTATCAAGTTATCCGTTATCTATCGATATTCAATTGGCGTATCTGATGTTTTTTGAAGAGTTTTTCGTGATTTGAGGATCTCGTAATCCTTCGTTAATCAGCTTCTTACATCCATGTACTATGAGCATGCTTAGGTTTGCATTATTTTCAATTTAATAGTTTCAAAATTAAACTGACCCGCGTGCAAAAAATCATCGAAAACAGAATTAAAACTGAACTCAATTGTCAGTGGGTAGGTCGGTTTGATAATGGGGTCGGCTCGGCAGGCCGTCCTTATATCACGGTCCATCCTTAGGACCCCATCATCAAGTCTTTTTCCCGTTCACCCTGGCCAGAAGTTGGCGCTGGCTCTGTCGTCATCCTTATAATCAGCTTTTGTCAAACTGCAAGTTTAATCATACTTACTGTTAAGCTGTCCTTTAATGGAGATTCTCCTTTTATGGACAGGACCCGACCCGTCTTTAATGGAGTTCACCTTCACTAATTGGCAAACAGCTTCCATGGTTTCCGTATTTACAAATCAGGGTAAAGTTATTTTACACCAGAACTGATCTTTTAACTCTACCACAGATCACAAGAACACTCGGGGATGAGATTTAAGATAAATTACGTTATTGCTACACTGCACAAGATCCACGTCAAATCTCGAACTTCAAAACCTCATCAAAGTCAACGGAACCATCCATGAACTCGGACATTACGTCCTCTCGCATGGCCGAAAAGTGTACGGCGGAATCGAACCCACTCAGATCCGGCGACCTGAGATAATCGGAAGACGAGGAATAATCGAACGGTGCCTCCTTCGTTTCCTGCTCCACTGAGTGGCATGAGTAGAAGAATGGAGCTCGGTCGTCGCCGGCGATCGGACCGTCGAAGCTGAGGAAAACGGAGGAATCCGATGGGCAAGAATCCAGAATCACTTCCGGAGATTTGATGAATCTGTTGCACGTGTGCTGGCTGTAGTAAGTGGTTCGATACTTGGGAGGATCTTCTTCGATTCTCTGCACTTGTTTGCTCGCCGGACAACCCTGATCGGTTTTGTGGGTGCATCGGAAGTAATTTCTGTTGATGAAATCGAGGATCCATCAAACAAGTCAGCAATTAGATGACCCAAAACTCGAAAACTTAAAGGGACGATAATGGATTACAAACCTAGGAAACTTCGCGTTAAGGATGTTTTTCTGACCGTACTTTCTCCAAGCTTGGCCGTCGTCGAACAGGGCCGAGCTTTCTCTCGTCCACGTGTGCGAACTCTTTCTGTACAATAAATCAAGAAAAAAACCATTAATCATCAGCTCCGTATTCCAAGTCCGTACACCCAGTAATCGGAAGAGGAACGTTAACAATCCTTACCTTCTCTTATAACATCCTCGCCGGTCCTTCAACGTGGAACTCCGGCAGCTTTCGCCGGAGGAATTTTCGTTGCTGGCCACCGGGATCTGGGACGTCTCCTCCGAAGACGCTGAGTTGTTCAAAGCAGTAATCGAATTGCTAAAAGAGTTCAAGATCTTGGAGATTAGATCATGGAATGAGGGTGAAAGCTCGTCTCCAGTGGATTTCTTGAGCAACTGATGCAGTTGCTCAGTGTACTTCCGCCCCCGGAGCAGTTCATTCGCAGCTTTTCGCCGGTCCGGCGACAAGTTTTCCGACCAAGAGCTCTCCATCAATGGCGTCTCTTCTTGGTGTTCTCTGTAATCGGTTCAATGGCGTCTCTTCTTTATAACAAACAATGAGGAGCTGAGATTCAGACCTCCACAGCCAAGCTCATAAAGACAAGGAAACTTTAAGGAAGGTGGCTCGAAGTTTTCAATAGAAGAAGATAAAAAGATATATACTCGCTTTAAAACACAAGTGTATATTACTCTCGATATGATTGGCTTTTTGAGTGATTTCGATCCGGTCGTGTGTTAACGCGACAAGGTTGCGAGTGAATCCAAGAGCGTTCTCGCTCGCAAACGGGATATGACGTCATACATATGACGTCATTTTATAAGGGAGAGTTGTAAATAATGGGAAGTCAAGGGGTATTTGTGTTTCTCAATGCGACATCAATTCATACTCCCTTGTTAAACATAATGGGAATGGATAAGCACTATTATTTAATTATTAATTATTTTTTTAACTTTGTTATTTAATTAATAACTTGGATTTGATTTGAAATAAGACTAAAAAAGGAAGGAATCTTCTAGACTAGCCAATTTAACTAATTTATTAATTAACTAATCATGTTAATTACACTGAGTTTAGCGCGTTTAATGGGAAAATGCTTGTAGTTTTACATAGGTTTTAAGGATTTAGGTGTTGTCTCATTCGTCTTTCTTGGGCACTAATTTTCCTAGGAGGGTGCTCATTAGTTTATTTCAATTTGGTTTATTGAAAAAATAGTCATTGGTTCGATTTTAATTTTTAAATTTGGTTTTTGTGTTTTTATTCAACCCACGTGTTTTATAATTGCATTTGCGAATATTTTGATATTTTAAGTCTTCGGGTACGTTAGGAGGCCATCTACCAATCGCTAAAAGACGATCGAATTCAAACGCAAGGTCATCGAGAATCTCGAATGAGTTGCAAGTTTGATGGCTTTTATGCGTTGTTTACAATCAACTAGGTTTTATTTTTCTCGTGGCGTTATCATCGGTGTTTGGATAATACCCTGTGAAAGATATTTTTCTAACCCTCGTTTATTTGGGTTTCTCATACGATTTATTCTACACCGTTCGATCGATACGCTACAAATGACTTAATATGTTTTTTTATGGACTTTCGTCAAATGAGAAATTAGTATTGTTTCCTAGTTCTTTGATTAAAATGAAAGGCAATTATTTGCCACGTGACATCCACGTGCTACGTGCATTTCGCCACGTAGCCACCCGCCGGTTTCTTTTACTTCTGTAAACCCGCCAAAAAATGCAATCAATTTTCGCCGGCCTTCTCCCCGCGCGTTCTTCAAGGTATCAGTTCTTTGCTCTTCATTTCGCTGTTCGTAACGCATTTTCCTTCTCTTTGTTGTTTTTGTAAGGTGTTTAACTTTTTTGTTATTGGATCGATTGAATTCGAGACGTTGCTTTGATAACGATGGGAACACGAACGATTGCTCGATTTTGTTTTTTGATCCTTCGGATTGTAGAATGTGGTATTCTGTTTCTGGTTTGTTCAAATAAAGATGATCCGACGTTGAATCTCCGGGAAACTCTTTTGATTATGCTAGTTTGATTAGGACTGGGAGGTGACTGTTAAAGTTCTTTACATAGTTGTCCTTTTGACGGCGGTTTAACTAATTCAAGTGTAGGTTGAGATTTTTCAGATTCAACTGTTGATGTCCTACTCTTCTGATCAATTTTTTTACTCGTATTCATTGGAGCTTGTTTTCAAATATCTCAATTCTCAATACCTGTTGAAAAGCGATTTGGGAGGACTAATTCTAAAGAACGCTTTAAGATCACATGAAAAGCTTCTAGCTGAGCGCATCATATGTTATAGTACTTACTTGATTTTCCATGCGTTGATTCCAGATTTGGCAGCCTGATCTTCATGAATTCAACAACTACTGGAGCACCCTTCCTTTCCTGTAAACCGGGAAACAAGAACTACATATTCGTTTGGATCTTGTTTTGCTTATTGCCAAAATTTTTGGGAACTCCATTGGCCTTCGTGAACTTCCTATTAATTAAGGCGGCAGATAGAAGCCCCTCAGCAGTTTGTTTATTTGATCTTCTTAAAAATATCAATTTAGTGTAGGGAGATCCAAACCTCTCAGGCTTCTGTGTCATATTGGTTCCCGCATGATAACATGGTTTCCTCTAAGTTTACTGGCTTCATGGATTCCTGCCTTTCCAAGCTTATTAACCGTTCTTTTCTTTTTCCTCTGAAACATATCGATGGTGTGGATGCAGACCGTGTTAAGCTAGATTTCTCTGATGTTTTTGGTCCTGTACTACTTGATGAAGCTGATTCAGGTAATATCCGCGTGGAAGGTGAAAGAAAGATTTTCTTTGATGATCGAGAAGTTATCAGCCATCAGTCACATTCTTTGGTTGGTCCTATGTATGCGAGTCAGTCATGTGGGCTCAGCCAGCTTACTATACATGGAAGTGAAGATTCAGAGAAGAATTTTGAATTTATCAGTGACCATGCTGCTGGAAAAATTCTTGGACCTTCTAGTGATGATATTTCAATCAAGAGAAATATCGAAGGTTTAAGTTTGAATCCCACAAAGTTGCATGGTGTTGGAACTGGTGACTTTGAGATTCTGAAGGTTGTTGGCGCTGGTGCTTTTGCAAAGGTTTATCAGGTAAGAAAAAAAGGTACATCAGAGATATTTGCTATGAAAGTTATGCGGAAAGACAAGATTATGGAGAAAAATTATGCTGACTACATGATAGCTGAGAGGGATATTTTGACCAAGTTGAGGATCCCTACATTGTCCAGCTTAGATACTCCTTTCAAGTAATTCTTCTGACTCTATGGCACGAAGTTTCACATTATTGATTCTACTAACATCTTGTGTTACTTGGGAAAAACCCTTTTATGCCATAAGTTGGTATCATTTGTGAAAAAAAAAACTGAGTTTCCTTTGTCTTATTTGCAGACAAAGTATAGGCTATATCTTGTTCTGGACTTTGTAAATGGGGGACTCCTTTTCTTTCAGCTCTACCGCCATGGTCTTTTCAGGTTCCTTTCTGAACCTTTTTGCAGGACTAGATCCATTTTTTACAGTTAAGAGTCAGAACTTATAATGCCTGAATATTGTCACAGAGAAGAGCTTGCTCTTGTCTATGCTGCTGAGATTGTTTCTGCCGTTTCTCACCTCCATGACAATGGCATAATGCACAGAGATCTTAAACTTGAAAATGTTTTACTTGATGTCGATGGCCATGTATTAATTCATCTTATTCCATCCCAGTATCTATACCGGTGTAGAAGTATTCAACCTATTGTTGCCTCTTCATGAATTAGGTGATGCTGACTGATTTTGGCCTGGCCAAGCAATTTGATGCGAATACAAGGGCAAAATCTATGTGTGGAACAGTAGAATATATGTCACCTGAAATAGTTCTTGGAAAGGGCCACGACAAGGCTACAGATTGGTGGAGTGTGGGAATCCTTGTGTTTGAGATGCTCACTGGAAAGGTCAACATTCCTTTCTTTTGTTCATTTATTCCTTGTGAAGGCATTGTTCTTTTAGCAGGCTTTTAATATTTTTCATATAGAATAGGGACTTGGTAATTGATTGAACTATATAAGAATAGAGGTAATCACGGGCGGTTCAGTCTGGTTCCACCCTAGATTGGAACCGGCGCCTATTGACACTGTTCCAAAATTTTGGAACCGGATCCACAGCAAATCTAATGTTGTTCCCTGATTTGGTTCCAAATTTTAGACAAATTAAAAATTATATGTTTTATTATTTAATTTGGATTAGGATTTTAATTTGTGTCGGATTCTTGGAGCCTGTTATGGATATTGGTTTTTTTTCTAATATATTTGGTTGAGTTTTCACCGGCTTTGCACCAATTATTACATGGTTCTGTCTGCTTTTTTACCTTAAAATCATGAGCTGCAGTTTTGGAAAGAGATGTAATTTTTATGGGTAAAACTCTGACTGTGTTCTTTATATTTATGTAGCCTCCATTTACCGGGAGCAGGAACAAAGTCCAGCAAAAGATAGTAAAGGATAAGATAAAGCTGCCCGCTTTTTCGTCAAGTGAAGCACATTCTCTTTTGAAAGGGGTAAATACTTCATCTGCATTTTTATTAGTTATACAAATCCAAATTTGCCTAGTTTATGAACAGTATATTGTGATGATCGTTGTTAATGAACGATTAATCCTGGATGGATGAGGGGTGATCATGGTGTCAATGGAATATGACACGTGGCTTCTTTAAAGAACGTTCACACATTTTGTGCATTAGGTGGATAGGGTTCGGTCTGTCATGAACCCATGGGCAGCGGTCACTAACTAAAGATAGTAGACACATGACATTCTTTTTAATCTCCCATCAACAGTTATTCAATGTCTTGATTCTTCTGTTAAAGCCTATCGTGTTAATTCTGATGTGCCTAATCATGTTCTTTCTGAGTCCTTTAGCTGCTGCAAAAGGATGCAAGCAAGCGCCTGGGAAATGGGTTGACGGGTGGATCGGACATCAAACGCCATAAGTGGTTCAAGTCGATCAATTGGGAGAAACTGGAGTCCCGAAAGATCGAACCAAGTTTCCGTCCTCGAGTTGCCGGAAAGCATTGTGTTGCCAACTTTGACAAACACTGGACAGACATGCCGATTGCAGATTCTCCGGCTGCCAGTCCTCGAGCTGGTGGAAGTGCCTTCACCGGCTTTAGCTATGTCAAGCCACCAGAGACCGGTCTATCACTGGACCATGATCCATGATCCAAGATCCAATATCCATCTCTGCAAGGGCCTGTAAGTCTTCTTTCAAAGTTCAGAGTAATTGATTATTAAAAATAAAACAGAAAAGACAGGCTGTGATCTTAGAGAGCTGACCCTGTCATTGCGTGGCATCAAATATAATTCCTCGGAGAATAAAATAATAGATTTGAAAGATGTTCAATTCCCACCCAAGTCTCTTGCTGGCTGGCACGTCCCATGCCTGTCATTATCGTATATCAGACAGTATTCATACGACTTGTTTTAGCTAAAATTTGAGAGTTTAGTCATTCAATATTTAGTTTATTCTTTGTGGTATTAGGTATGAGTGACTGCTAGGTCACTCCGATTTATTCCCCACATACTGTCGAACTAAGGTGTAAGAGTTCTAAGGACGAGAGATTTCACCTTTTGATACAATGATCATAAAGTTTCATAAGGAATACTTTGATGACTTTCTAGAATGGCAAAATCCAAAATGACGTTGGCACCTACTTTTATAGGCTATTTTACTACCCAAACTTAGATTTGCAAAATGGGTTTAGATTTCTTTCAATTTTTATGTTAGGGTAAAACCCTAATAAAATCTCACAAAAGCTTTTTTATTTAACAAATGAGTTATTTCATGATTATCATCATATTATATGATATTATCATATTTTTTGATATAGCGTTGCGTAATTAGATCTCAATTAAATTATTAAATAATTTTTATTTATTTATTTATTAAATACACTTGAATTGATTCATTCACCCTACTAAACATCAAGAAGAATAGTAATAAAGTATGATAAGAGAATAATTTTAAATCTCCTCTTAACAAAATAAAACATAAATTACACTTGAATTATTTTATCTGCGTGCCATTTATTTTTTAATTTTAAAATTGGGGGACTTATTTGTTAAATTAACCAATAACATTGTTTAAATGATTTTACTAATTGATGTGATTATTTTATTTTATTTTAGGAATAATGATAAATATTATTTTATTTCATTTCATATTGCCATGTCTAAGAAAGTGCAGCGCGCTACTCCTACTGGATTCCAACCGCCATACAACTCACCATACACCTTTCTTCAATCTCTTCTTCTTGTTTTCCTCAATCAACGCGTCTTCCTCGTCTGGTTCCGTTCTTTATTTTGCTTGATCGACCGATTTCCAGAAATGGGTGTTGTGTAATTTGCATTGTCACCCTCTAAAATCACTACCAGGAGCTCTGCTTTTCATGTTGGATCGACTGTAATGGCTTCCTGCTTCTGACGTTTTCCCATTTTCCGCTCTTCGTTCTTTTTCCCAGCTTTTCAAGTGCTCGCCCATCACGCCAATCTCTCTTTCCAGCGGAAGTTCTTTTCTTCCTCTGCAACTCCTTGCTTCAGTCCTAGCTCTGGTAACGCTCCATGGATTCTCTCTTTCTGGCCTCTGCTTGACCTTCTAAGAAAAGGGTATGAAAGCGTTTTCTCCGATCTGAAACTCTTGTTTGAATCCTCAGTTGGTTTCTAGTTTTAGTTTTTGCTCCACAGAGCTAATTGTTTTTGGCGGATCAATTTTTGGAAGTGATTTCAAATCTTGACTCCAATTCTGAATCCATGGAGAGCCCTTTTAAGTTTAATCTTGTGTCAGCTCCGGTTACCCTTTACTTCCTCTGCCTAATTCATGCTAGTTTGGCCGCCGATTATGTGCCTTCTACTAAGATCCTAATAAACTGCGGTGGACCTCCGGCGTCTAACGATTATTACAGTCGGACATGGGTCTCCGATTCTGGGTCCAAATTCGTATCGTCGTTGGCAAACTCCATTGAATCAAACGCTGCAAACCAAGATCCTTCAGTTTCTGAAGTTCCTTTCATGACTGCTCGAGTGTTCACCTCTAACTTCACTTATAAAATTCCTGTCTCATCTGGTCGTCTGTTCATTCGTCTCTACTTCTACCCTTCTTCTTATGGAGGTTTGAATGCATCTAATGCTCTTTTTACTGTCACGGCCAATTCCTACACTTTGCTTAAGAATTTCAGTGCTCTTCAGACGACTCAGGCGCTGAATTTTGCATATATTATCAAGGAATATTCAGTCAATGTCCAGAGTGAAACTCTGGATATAAACTTCACTCCATCTTCCAGTTTTTCTGATTCATATGCTTTCGTTAATGGGATTGAGATCATGTCTATGCCTGATATTTACAGTGCTAGTGATGGAACAACCATGATTGTTGGTCAGAATTCTCCATTTTACATCGATAACAGCACAGCTCTCGAGACTGTCTATCGATTAAACGTGGGAGGGAACAACGTCTTGCCGTCTTCGGATACCGGTCTTTTTCGGATCTGGGTTGACGATTCGGCCTACATATTTGCTGCTGCAACTGGGGTAACTCTAACTAATGATTCAAACACTACTATCAAATACCTTGCAAATGAGCCTACTTATATAGCACCTCTTGATGTTTATGCCACTGCAAGATCAATGGGTCCAACTGCTGCTGTGAACTTGAATTTCAACTTGACTTGGGTTTTTTCGATCGATTCGGGATTCTCTTATCTGGTTAGGCTTCATTTTTGTGAGCTCACAGACATTATATACAAGATCAATCAAAGAGTTTTTCAGATCTTTATCAATAATCAAACTGCTGAGCCTGCAGCAGATGTGATTGCTTGGGGTGGGGGGAGAAATGGAGTTCCTGTTCATAAGGACTATGTAGTGCTTCTTCCATCTGGTAATGCACAACAGGATCTGTGGCTTGATCTTCATCCAAGCACAGCTTCGAAATCCGAATTTTATGATGCAATCTTGAATGGTGTGGAGATATTCAAAATCAATGACACTAACGGCAATCTAGGAGGTGTTAATCCAATACCGGCTCTGCAGGAAGTCAATGATGAAACATCAGTTCTGCCTCAATCCCGAGAGGGTAAATCGAAGAATCATAAAATGATAATTGCATGGTGCATTAGCGGGGTAGCTGTAATCGCTCTCGTTGTTGGTTTCTTTTTTGTCACTAATTCGCGCAGACAGAAGTATATGAAATACTCGAATTGGAGTGAAGGACAATCGGGATGGCTTCCTTTTTCGCTTAACGGGAATTCACACTCTACAAGCTCAGCAAAGACGCTCAATACCGGAATTTATGCGTCTACGATCCCTGCAAACCTTTGTCGACACTTCTCGTTCGCCGAAATAAAGGCTGCTACGAAGAACTTCGACGAGTCCTTGGTTCTTGGAGTAGGAGGCTTTGGTAAGGTATACAAGGGAGAAATTGATAATGGGACGACCAAAGTTGCCATTAAACGAGGAAATCCACTCTCCGAGCAGGGTGTGCATGAGTTCCAAACAGAGATCGAAATGCTTTCGAAGCTTCGGCATCGTCACCTTGTTTCGCTGATTGGTTATTGCGAAGATAACTGTGAGATGATTCTTGTTTATGATTACATGGCCCATGGAACACTGCGTGAACATCTGTATAAAACTCAGAATCCGCCATTGCCGTGGAGGCAGAGGCTCGAGATATGCATTGGGGCTGCTCGAGGTTTGCATTATCTCCACACAGGTGCTAAGCATGCGATCATTCACCGAGACGTTAAAACGACGAACATTCTTTTGGATGAGAAATGGGTGGCAAAGGTTTCGGATTTTGGATTGTCGAAAACTGGTCCTACATTGGACAACACACATGTAAGCACGGTCGTAAAGGGTAGCTTCGGGTACTTGGACCCGGAATACTTCAGGCGACAGCAGCTCACCGATAAGTCCGATGTTTACTCGTTTGGAGTTGTTCTTTTCGAGATCTTGTGCGCCCGTCCAGCATTGAATCCGACGCTTCCTAAGGAGCAAGTTAGTTTAGCCGAATGGGCTGCTCATTGCCATAGCAAAGGCATTCTTGAACAAATGATTGATCCTCTCCTCAAGGGTAAGATAGCAGGGGAATGCTTGAAGAAATTTGCAGAGACTGCAATGAAATGTGTGGCTGAGCAAGGCATTGACAGGCCATCAATGGGGGATGTGTTGTGGAATCTAGAGTTTGCTTTGCAATTGCAGGAGAGTGCGGAAGAGAGCGGAAAGGTTTCGAGTAAGATGGATGTCGAGGAAGGCCGGTTTGATGCTGTGATTAAAGGGAAGAAAGATAGCAGTGTTTCGCCCGGGTTCGACAGCGATATAACAGACTCGAGCAGTGGAATAAGCATGAGCATTGGTGGACGTAGCCTTGCCAGCGATGTTTCCGATGGGTTGACCCCAAGCACGGTGTTTTCTCAGATAATGAACCCGAAAGGCCGTTAAGATCGAAGATTGATTTCGAGGTCAGAATCTACTTTCCTTCCAAGAGTTGCAAATAATGTTATTGTGAATCAAAGTTAAAAGTTATATTATAAGGTGTCAACTATGTGTTTCATATTAAAATTGGGTTTGGATGAGAATATAACTCAAGCGGCCTTGTATCGCGGTTTATAATCTTAATATAAGATAAACAAATATCGTATAATTTTACAGATACTAGCCGATTTTATGCAACTTGTAGGAATTGAGGCTAGTGGTAAGCACGGTCCGGGTCAAGTTTGTGAAGGTTCAAAAAGATAACAACCATAATCAAAACCGAACCTTATTCTACAGTCCGGGTCAAGTTTGTTGTGAGGTCGAGTTTTCAACGATTGGATGAGATTTGGAGCCGGTTTTGGGTTGGATTTAACTGGTTTTGGGTTGGATTTAACTGGTTTTGGGTTGGTTTTTTATTTCCAAAACAATGCATGAACCATCACACAAAAGTCGAGAAAAACCAATTCACTCTGAACAAACAAAATGACATTACATGTATGTATTCCTCCAAAACAGAAATTCGGGTTCTGTTTCACACGTCCAAATTGTCACTAACACAAGAATAAATCCAATGAATATATCAAACTTAACAGCATGAACTTACCATACCTAGACTCAAAATTCTTCTGTTTCCTCCTTACCCGAAGAAATCTTGTTTTTTTGCTTCTGTTGTTTGAAAAAATAACATAAGAAGGCATACCAATAACCAACCGAAAGCTCGCTTGCAATGAGTGCGAGCTTTCTTTCTTATTGTCGTAATTCATACGTATTCGAAAGCCATGGCCGTCGTTAAATAGTGGAGGGAAAACAATCATCGGCGTGCGCTTTCAACTACCAGTTTTTGGGCGTTTCATTCCACTTGAATTGAACGGTGAGAGACTTCCACTCGGCCCAGGACTCTCTTCTCGGAACTTGGAATTCAGCATTGCCAATTCACGCAATTGCTGCCTTTTAATATAATCTTGTGATTCATCCTGCAAATTAAAATCATTAGCTCCAAAAAGAACATGAACAAAGAGGTTTACTCATATTTGAAAGATGAGAAGATAAGTGATGAGCATGAAACGAGCTCATGAATAACAAATAGTAATAAAACGACAAAGGCCAGAAATAGAAACCATGGTCAGGCGGATAACCGTTTCAGAATAGCCATAAGCTATTGCTCTGAAGCGAAATACTCTTAAAGAGAGGTTTCATCATTCATACTGATATTCTAAAGATAATCATTTTATAAACAACTCTTAACCTATTTATAGAAAAGAAACTAATCATCTCCTAATATATTTGCAATTTTACATAAACATAGAGAGCATATAGGGTAGTCTAGGGAAAGACAGTAACAGTCACCAACTTTCTTTCAGCAAATATTATATGCGAAAAAATTAAAAAAACAAGTGGAGTTGGGTTGGAGAGAGTACCACAGGCTTGAGTAATTCTTCTATAATTTCCTGGGCCTGTCTCAACCTTAAATCAACGATATTGGCTGGTAAATCTGCCTCAATCAAAATGTGTAGTGGTTCATTCAGATGCTCATAGCCAGGTCTTCCGCGTAGTTTCTCTTCCTTGAGTTTGCAAATGGAAAATTGGTACAAAAACCAGAACCAACGTTATGTTGATCTCCACTTAGTTTATATAAATCAGAAAAGAAAATTATATCCACACTATGATGACAATATCGGTCATAAACAGAAACTTTACTAAAATAAATCCTGAAAGAGTATTTATTATTACCTTGTCTGGATCCTTCACTGAACCTTTCCCTCTAATGTATACTCGACACCCTGTCGTAACTTCCACGCGTTTCAGAGAATTACCCCTGGGTCCCAAAAGCCTCCCAACAAAGTTAAACTTGAACAATAAATGGTACACAGATTAGACGTTGCTCATCAGACAATATATTAATTTTATCAATGATAAAAACATCATTCAAGAAGATGTTCTTACGTTGGGATATGTATCTACTGGAATTTCCAAACGTAAAATTTTCTTGACAGTGAAAGAACTAGGGCTTGCCGGTGCACCTTGCCAGTCCATGATCATCCCAGGTGGTCCGCTTAATCTCTGCATCATAATGAAAAGTTATTGCTTTATGCTGTTCAATTAAATAGCTGTAGTGGTTACAGCAACTGCAACTGAAAGTAATTCAACCATGCGAGGAATTATAAATGCTTGCTGTACTCATGAGATAACGAAAAAGTAACTGTTAAGGAAATTTTAAAGCACAATTCTCTTGTTTCTCATGTTTGTAATCAAAGTTACACATCTCAAAGTGGAGCATTGATCAAGAAAACTAGTATCAAGCATCTAATCTTTGTATCGAAGCTCACACTAAGAGAAATTTCAGGGAAAAACAATTGTTCCTAGGTTTCCCTGCATCATGTTGTAAATACAAGGCAAACATCACAAAGAGCTATAGGTAAATTTGTTTTAGTTATCCTTTTTTATGCTGTTTGCATGCTTTAAAACAGATAGGAATTTGACATAATCACATAGGAAAGCGCAAAAAAGAGGAAAATGGTGAAAAGAGCAGTGAATTGGGGACATATTTTTCAGGACTCTTCCATAGATCTGATTTCCATTCTCTGGCACGACTGAGTTATGGTCTTCATTTTTTCCACTTGTAGTTAAAAAAATTATTTCTATAACACTAAGAACCTTCTAAGAAAATTTTATTTATCAGTGTAATCTTTGTTCAGGTCCTTAGATTTTGTTATATGTTGTTTCTGTGATATGACTAGTTTGTTTCAGATGTTCAGTCTATATAGAGATTGGTTTCTTAATCCATTTTCTCTTCTTTAATGCATACAACTTATTGACTAATATTTCAGCTTTAATAGTACATAATGTTACAAAGAAAGATTAAAGATTCATTGCAAAGTGGAATTTTATGCTATAACTTTTCATCATGGTGAATTTAATATCGAAATGGATTTGATCATAAAAAGATTGCTTCCTAAAAAACAATGTGTACACGTGCATTAAAATATTTAAAACAAAACAATTGTTGAAAAGAATATGAAAGATTTATGTCTTGTGGCAAAAAAAGGGATCACATTCCATTATGGTACAATTAATAGGATAGAAGAAAAGAAAGTCCAAACAAAGATAGATAAATGCACAGCTAATGCATGGTAGTCTATCGCATCAACGAGAAAGAAGCCACATAAATTAAATTACAGAAAGGAGCTACATGCTTTCGATGTTTTGTTCCTATTGTTATAAGCCTTAGATAGCAAAGACATGAAACAGACAAAGAAGGTAAGATAAGTAAATTCACTAATCCATAAAATTGTTTTCCAATTAGAATGACCACGACCCTTTGTAATAAAACGATAATAGTTGTCGCTAATTAATGAATAGATAAACTCATTCTTCAAGTGTTGTTTTACGTGAGAAATTAAAAGATATTAGAAAGATTTCCCAGATAGTTAAAGTAATTGCAAAAGATTATGGAGGAGCGAAATTGGATATGAGGTCAACAATCTAAATAACAGTTACCTCAACAGCAAGATTACTCCAGCCACCTAACAGGGAGCCAGAAACATTAGACATGATATCCGAAGAAGCCATAGGACTAGGGCTTCTATGCTGCAATCTTTCAAAGTCACTGAAACCTTGGTTGGACATCATACCCGAAACTCGCAAAATTTCTGCAGTAAGATAAGCTTTACAATGAAAAGAGTAAACATTGAAAAGCTGAACATGCTATGAAGATATTACTTAACTTGAAGTAACCTTAGTATCACTCAGATCCTAGATTTTGGAGGGCTAAGAACTGCATAAACCACATGTTCAAAGATACAAGAAGAAATTACTTTGTGATGTGGTCTTAGATTTCCTTATCATGTTGACTCATTGGAGAATGAATCATAAGAGAAGTCAGAAGATCATACACTAAATTTTGGGTGAGCGAGGTTCCATCAGAAATTTTGCCTATTTGGATCTTAAAATATAGTCCTCGCTCTAGAGGTACCAGGTTACAACAATAAACTGCTTAACCTCAAAATTGAAATCCCAGTTTTCCTTTCGGTTACTCTTCCGCTAAAATCCTTACTCGACCATTTTTATGTTACCTCATCAACATCCTTAGGAGATGATCTCACAAATCAAAACTAAAAAACAATCATCGGGCGGCTACAAAACTGGAAACAATGTCCACAAATCAAAACAACAAGCAGCTACAAAACTTTCGTCAAACAACTGAACTTCTTCAAGTTAAATGGACAATACAACTCAAATACTCGACTATACAAATTGTTAGCAAGATAAACTCCAGCAGATATGAACAGATTCCGTGTAAAAAAAATTCACTCATCCGCGATAGCAGACTGGGCAGGATGAAGAAAACGAGGCCATTACAAACTACTAAAGAAACCAAGAACAGATACATGGAGATATGGCCATCGTTTAGACTAAAGTCACTCATCTCAATCTAATTACACAGCAAAATACACTCAGGGACAGGCTATAGCGTGTTACGAAGTAATGAAATAGACACAAACGCACAAGCAGGAACATAAAAACACCATTAAAGGTAAGAAGAGTAGCAAACCTTGATTCAAAAGTCGGCTGCATATTGGCAGGACTTGCATGAAGGGTCCGAGCTTCTGATGTTCGGCTAACAGCTCCGATAAGTACTGACTACAAAAGCAAGAAACCGATGAACGTAGATCAGAACAGAAAGGTCATACTCAGATTGACTAAACAGTAACTAAGAATTTTCCGATGTCGAAGCAGTATTCATTTCCGGCGAGAAGGATTTACGAGAAACAGCGAGGAAGTAGAAACATACCTGTCGACATCCGGAGTGGCTCTAATCTGCGGAGAAGCTCCTCTAGCTGGGGAGAAGTTGGGATTATACAAACCTGACATTGATTTGTTCCTTATTATTCGGAATCCAAAGCAACAAAAGATATGAAATGAAAAAAAGGATTCAGCAGCTGTCGTAGCGTAGGGAAAAGGAGAAACACCGAATCATCAATTAAGGGGAAACCCGAGGAAAATAAAAAAAAAAAATAAAGAAAATGAGAAGAAAGGTTAAATGTAACTTCTATGGCTGTCATTTTCGCTTTTATGTAAAATCTTTTGTCCTTTTTGGGAAAGACGAAGAAGGAGGAGTAGGAGGTGATTGAAGCAGAATTAACTGGTTCACTGTGACTGATTGGCAAAAGACTACGCCTCCTCTCTTCATTCCATTCAAGACGACAGGGACCTCCGACAAGAGAGCAGAATTTTCGACGGGAGCAGCCATGGCCAGACGGCCCTGCTCTTTGATTCGCGGTCGTATTGACCGAAGAAATTCATCATCGAACCAGTACGCTCTGATCCGAAATGACCAAAACTCAATCCAAATCACGCGAATATCCTTCGATTACTACCATCTCTGCGGGATTTATTCTTCAAATCTTCGTCGGGTATTCACGAATCTATTTGAGCAAATCGAAACACGCAAACTCTCAGAATCAAAACTAACAAAGCGGAATTTGGAATCCTGAAGGCAAGGTGAGAAAGAGAAGAGAAGATTTATTTCTTCTTGAAGGAACAAATGTTGAGCACACTCTACAATGAATTCGAAAATCTAGGGATCAATTTTTTACACGGACGACAATAAATCTAAGATCTATAAGGTTTGATGATGGGGAAGAATGAGAGTCAGAGCGCATATTCAGACTCGAGAAAGGGCTGTGTTCTAGTCCCCGCAGCAACCGGCGCCTTCGTATCTCCGACGGAGGTCATTTGCAGAGCTTCTCCGGCCTCCGACGCCCTCCCCATTCGTTCCAATTTCTTTCTCTTCTCGTACTTCTGCGCCCACAGAATCAGAAAACCTCCGGCGACTATCAGCACGAGTCCACCCAAGGTAGATCCTACAATCAACCAGAGTTTTGAATTTGAACTGTTTTTCTCGCCTCTTTCGCGATTCAGCGTCGCCTTCGGAGGCACCGGTTGTGGCGGTGGAGATTCAGACTCCACAACGACAGAGAAATGGCCTTGCTGAATCGCAGAACACGTACTTCCCGACGTTAGGTCGCTGAAATTGGCTGAACCTTGCAAATCAAACCATACGCACTTGGCAGCAGTTGCATCGGAAACCGTTTTCTCGCCGGAAAAGTCTATTTTCATGGGATTACCAGCGCCTGAAGACTCAATTCTGCGACATTTGTAGCAGATAAGTTGGCAGCGTCGTAGGCAAGAAGACCAACCACGGGAGCTAGGTACGAATAGCCGGACGGCGGTGGATAAAACTCCTCCGACCAGTTTCCCAGATTCTGATACACTAAAACAAGCCTCTTAGCATATGGCAGCACAATAACTCCGGTTGGAATCTCAAACTCTTTGTACATCTTAACTCCTCTGGTTCTAAAACTTCCACTTCTGAGCCTCATTGCGGCGATCCTAATTCCGGTCAGGTTAGATGGTACAGTTCCGTCGTAAGAAATCCCAGTCCGAGGACGGTGAAAAGCCTTGTAAGCATAGTCTTGGAGAAGAGCATCTAAAGATCGAGCAGGTGAAACAGATTGAGCTCGCAGATCAGACGAGCAGAAGAGCCATATTTGGAGTACAAGAATTCCGAGACTTCTTAGAAGCCCCATCAATAATGCTCTTCGAAACACAATCAAGGGCACCGGGAATTGGATCCAAACGGGGGAGAAATCGGAGATTCGATCAATTTCTGCAAAACCCTCCGACTTCAGAATCGATAAGATAATGTGAATGCTGATGAAAAAGAATATACATAATCAATTAGACTGCAAAGTAGCAACAAGAACAGGGGGTTAGGGTTGAACCGTTAAACTACACCTCATGCTTCAAGCCCTAGTGGATTGCTTTTAACATCCGAAATCAAAGTAAACGCGGTTTTCGCTGATAATCGTGAGCATCAGTCGAATCGCAACTTCCATTTTTACACATTTTAGAGAAATCGGAAAGATTCGAAGATCAAACAGCGCCATTTTCAAAAGCGGTCAAATGCACCATTGTTCAAATGCAATTTATAATTCTAGGTTGGAAAGCGAAGGATGATAGATTTAGTACAATACCTGATTTCCTCACTGAAACAACAATGGGATCGGAACAGAAATCACCGAAAAGCTTCTCCGATACTGCAACTAACAGCTACAAAGATGGTGAAAAACGCCATCCGCAACAGCAACGAATCGTAATCTCGAAGTTCGAAGAGAAGCTCGCATTGCGACCGAATCTCGAAGCCGAAACAAGACAGTAGGAAAGCCTTCGGATCGACCCGGCTTGCTTCGGTACAATAAAGCCTGGAGCAGACACACTTTCAGAGAAAAAAGTGGAAAAGTAGAGGACGAAAGAGGTGGAACGAAAGTAAATATAACTATCGGAGAGAAGTTCAGACGGCGGAGAGGAGGAGGAGATCGAAAGAAGAGTACGGCGGCGCCGGCGAGCGGAGGGTGGAAGCTGGCATTAACGAGGAGCGGAAGGAGAAGCAAAACGGGGCGAAAGGCTAGTTTACCATGGCTCCACTTCCCCACCACCGATACCAATAATTTGGTCCTTCCAAATATTTCGTGTTGGAAAGCGAAAGTTCACTTTTTATTGTATTATTTTTTAGGGCAAAATGTTTTTAATGGCTTGTACTCTAAGATAAATTACTGATATTAGAACGAACTAAAAAACGTTCAATCCAATACCTTGAACTATGAGGAAAATACGATTTTTTTCTTACGTCAATTATTCCGGTTAATTTTAACCTGAATCGACCACGTGCAAAGCACGTTGAACGTGAAAATACCTTGAACTATGCAATAACAAACGTGCTTATGCTTTAACAAAAACAAACGTGCTTTGCACGTGGTCAATTCAGGTTAAAATTAATCGGAATAATTGACGGAAGATAAAAATCGTATTTTCCTCATAGTTCAAGGTATTGGATTGAACGTTTTTTAGTTCGTTCTAATATCTGTAATTTATCCCAGAGTACAGGCCATTAAAAACATTTTGCCCTATTTTTTATTAGTAGTTCAACTTTCACGAATTCTATCAAATTTTACAAATTTGATCCACAAGAATCTCACTTAGATCATATCACAATTTCGGGACATTGTTACATATATACGTTCAAGTTGCAAGGATTGTCAATTCGGCTCATCTATTCGTGTTTTTTATTGGCATCGTTTTTATTCGTTTAAAGTGACCTGAATTGTATCTGAGTCTTGCTAACATGACCCACGTCTTGCTTCATCATATCGCGATTCTTGGATAATGTCATAAACATCTCTTTGAGTTGCAAACGCGTCGCACTAACTATCGATTTTGCCATATGTTCGTATTTTTTCTTGGTTGGAAGAAAGAACATGTCATTAGATTCATGATCCACTTGTGGGTGCATGTGAATGTTATAGACCCACGTCCACTTACACTTGCCACTTCCCTTTTCCCCATAATAAACCGAAAGGAGAAGCCAATAGCCGTTAGTGTGCACTAACGAGTTGATTATAATTGACTTCTCTATTTGTTGCTACCTTGCATGCATAGTTAGCTAGAAGACATTGCTTGCCTTACACATTCGAGCATGTCAAGTGTCGACCGGCGATGACTCTTTCTTTGCGAGACATCATGCCAAAACAATGTGTGTGTCTTTGTCCTCTCGAAGTCTATGACATGCTTATGTTATGTGACTTATGTGTTTAAAAAGCAAAATTTTCTAGTTCATCTATGTTGTTCGTGGTCGGTCCAATAATGAATACAATCTTTCAATTTAAAATTAAAGATAATGCTATGTTGTTCGTGGTCGGGCCAATAATGAATACAATCTTTCAATTTAAAATTAAAGATAATGCACGATTTATCTTGTGTGATCTTCTGTTGACTCTTATTTGAATTATAATTGATCGAATAATTGTCGGGTTTTTCGAGTTGTATGTAACTATTCGATGGTGATTTCAATGGCGGGACTGATGGTTTTCTAACATCTTACTAAATTTATTGAAGCTTGGTTTAAAGATTTGTATCATTATGTCTACGATAATTAATAGATTAAACCAAACTTTCCGACAACTACAGAGACCAAGAACGACGCGTAGTTTTATTGCTTTGAATTACAGAGAAACAAACAGCTCTAGTTACTGGAGGAATAATAACCCATTTCCCGGCGAGAACGACGGATCAGAGATCGAACCCCGGCGGATCATCAACTCCGGACAATTACGCTGCGCATCATGTCCTTAAATTCGAAGAAGTCGACCCTCCCATCGTGGTTCCGGTCAACGGAGACGATCATCTTCTCAACCCGATCAATCTCGTTCCCCTCTGAAAACCCAAGCTTTCGCAAAACAACTTGCAGTTCCTTCGCCGATATGAATCCATCTCCGTCCTCATCGAAGACCTTGAACGCCTCAGACAGATCGGAATCCTCCTGAGAAACAGTCTCCGGCGCCGACGTGG
Organism: Begonia fuchsioides; assembly: GCA_003255005.1. Taxonomy (NCBI): domain Eukaryota; kingdom Viridiplantae; phylum Streptophyta; class Magnoliopsida; order Cucurbitales; family Begoniaceae; genus Begonia; species Begonia fuchsioides. The sequence goes on along the minus strand of QAOC01007640.1, from coordinate 12,678 downwards.
CCACTCCCCGATGCTGGGTATCGAAGTAAATCTTGTTCAAGGACTGATGAAGGGCGATAAAGTCCTCGAACCGAAGACCGGAGCCGCCTGGTTGAACGAAGGAGCTGATGATGGAATCGAGGTCCGACACGTCCGGATCCAGGCCAAGGAGAGTGAGGGCTTGGTTGAGCTCTTGGAGGGTCAGAACGCCGTCGGAGTTTTTGTCGAAGAGGTCAAAGATGCGGCGGAGGCGGAGGGAGTTGAGGCTGGGGCAGCGGAGGCGGAAGGAGGAGGACGGCGGTGAAATTTTGGAGGAAGGAAAGGGGAGAGCTTCTTCCATGGGAGGAGGAGAAAGAAGGTGAGCTCCCGGCGATCCTTCCTCGGAGAAAAATGGCGAAGAAGAAGACGAAGGAGAAAGAAATGGTTTGTCGGAGTAATAAAGGAAGGTGCCGAAATGGCGGCGAGGGGGTTGGAGGGGAACGGTGGGCTGAGCTGCTGACCATAGACCGTTGAATTTTGAATGTTCTACCATCGATTTCTAACTCTCCCACCATTTTACTTTTAATTTTAATTTATAATTTATTTTTCATTTACGTAACAAATAATGTAACGGATTTTTTAATAATCAATAATTTATTATTCTGATTTTCCTCGTATTATGTGGGTCCTTTTGTCCTACTACTAATTGACAATATCAAATCAGGGCCGTTCAAAACGAACGATCAAACCATCACGCGAACGATCGCAAAAACAAAGAACTAGACTTTGTAATGGCTCCTGCAAACGATCTCGGCGACAGTACCGGCGGGGAGACGAATCGCCAAATCGCAAAACAAGGTGGAATCGACGTGAACCTCGAACATCAAAACAACAACTTTACACGACAGCTTCAGATAAACATTCAACGGCAGAAAGCCGGAGTTAATCAGAATTCCGGCGAGCAATCTTTCAGCCATTACTACAACTCTCACTTCCACACTCTTACTTTCCCCCGCCTGAATCTTCCCGGCAGGAACCTGAGACTCTCCGACGACCTCTCCTCTGTAGTACAACACGGCGGTGCCGCCACCGTACTCCGCCCCGACCTTGTTCGGATTCTTGACCGTTACGTCCGATTCCAAGGTGAGGTTCAGGTAGAAGCCGAACCGTGCAGGGTCGAGCGAGATTCTCAGGTCTTTAATGGCGGTGGAGTTGACGGTGATGATCGGGTCCTTGGGTTTGAACACGGTGAAGCATAGGATTACTAGTAACAGTGCTATTCCGACGAGGACGACGGCGGCTCCGATCCATGTATTTCTGCATGATCGCCGAGAGCGACGAGGCAATGGAGAAGAAAAGGATTCCATTGAAACTTGGAAGCTTATTAATTCTAGGTGTAACGATTTATTATAGGAAAAACTGACGACATAAATACCATAAATCTATTCATACTTTCCCAAACAAGTAAAATTTAAGGTTACTTTTTTATTTCAATTTCTTAATAAATAATTGTTTATGATTAATTTGTTAATATTAATTTAATTTGTCTAAATTGCATTTTTAAACGAATTGTGCAGTTTTTTGTCCATGTTCATGTCTTCTTTATCCATGCACAAGTAGAGTTTTGAATCTTATTTTCGAGAACTAAGCATGAGAGTTAAATATTATGTGGGGTAATATGTTAATATTAATTTGTCTAAATTTATTTAAAATAAATAATTATATATTATATTTATTAAATTATTAATAATTTTATGATTACTTTATTTTTTGGTATTAATTTAAAATAATAAATAAAATAAATGAAACGGATAACGTGTATTTAAAACGGAGAAGAAGACAGAAAAGGGAAGGGTAAAAAGGGGATAGAGCGTGTAATAAATCTTGGTTTCGTTCGAAAACGCCAATCGCACGCGCCTACTCGCAGACATTAGGGTTCATCGGATATTTTACAATTCTCCTCCACGAAACTCTCTTTCTCTGCTCTAGAGCTTCCTCTGACGTGACCATTGATGACCCTGGTTTAGTTCGAACAGCCAGCATTCGATTCTTCGTCGGAGGAGGGATACTCTTCTATTTTTTTCGAAATATTTTGGTTTTGCTTCCCTGTCTTGATGAGTATTTGTTCTAGGGTTTTCATTTCCCCCTTTTTCGTGTTCTTGTAAGTCTTTAACTCGTACCGTCATTCGATTGGCTTCCCCTTTGACTCGCTTCGTTGTTCTTTGGAGTTTGATTGTCTGCCTTGGATTTGCTTTTGGTACGATCTTTGCTATTCATGCGATCGTTCTTCGTATGAGTTAAGAGTTGGAGAAGAAGAGTGTAACGAATAAAATTCGCGATATATGGAGGGTAGGAGGATATCGGCCAGTCCTCGGCCGTGCTCGGGCCGGCGGATTTTAGCTAAGAAACGGCCTTGCATTGATGGGTTTGTTAATAGCGTCAAGAAGCTTCAAAGGCGCGAGATTTGTTCGAAAAGGGATCGTGCTTTTAGTATGAGCAATGCTCAAGAAAGGTTCCGAAATATGCGTTTGACGGTTTGTCGTTCTTTTCACCCCATTCTCTTTCAAAACTTTTGCTCGTTCATTTTCTGCTATAATAGTCGTGTTGTAGATCCCAGCTTACTCATACGTTAATTCATTGTCATTTTGATAGTGATGCCGTTTTTGAAAAGATTTTGCTAAATATGACATACTGACTATATATAGTAGGATTCATTGTCATTTTGATCGTAATTCATTGTCTTAGAAAATTACAATGTCCACCTAGTAAAGTTATTAGACTTCTACATAACGCTTCATTTTTTGTTGAGAAAATTTTTCATTGGTAATTTTCATTTTAGTTTATTTGCTAAGTTGTAGCTTACAGTGGCAGAATAATTTCTTTTTCTGTTTGATTATTTAGTGTTCTTTTTTTTTCACCAGGAGGAATATGACACACATGATCCAAAGGGACATTGTTCACCAATCTTACCTTTTTTGATGAAAAGAACTAAAGTTATTGAAATAGTGGCTGCTCGTGACATTGTTTTTGCTCTTGCACATTCTGGTGTTTGTGCAGCATTTAGTAGAGGTAATCTTTGCCACTGAAAATTATAGGAAAGAAT
>QAOC01007636.1:78239-110558 GCA_003255005.1 Begonia fuchsioides | reverse complement strand
TCACGTATGTTCTAGCCCAGAAAACAGCCCATACTTTTCAAGCTTGAACGCTTTGCGCACTCTCTTATCATACAAAGCTCCTCTCACTGGCTTTGGGCTCAGCTCAGTTGGACAGGGCCTAGACCAAGTGAATGGACTAGGTTTGTCCAGAGGCGATGTCTCCAATACAGACTGCAGAGCATGTGTTATCAATGCATAAAAAGAGCTCGAAAACGCTGCCCCAACTAAAAAGGGTCTATAATATGGTAAGCGCATTGCCTTTTAAGACGTCATCATTAGAGTTTAATATTTTTAAAATTGGTCAAAATCAATGGCTAATGAGGCCCAGCAATAATCACGTTGAAGAGAAAACTATGGAGATGTATTTTTTGACATAATTTAATTGAAGGTAGAGATTAATTTTGAGTTGTGCATGATTTCTTTCATAGAATTCATGTAAAAGTGAAGATTATTAAGATTTGGCTTATCTACTATTTCATTTTTGTCCCACATTGAAAAGTTGTACATGTCTAAAAGCCCATCACTAGTATAAATAGTCACGACTTGTCATATCAAATATGCTCTTTAAAACTTTCTAATTCTACTATCGCTATTATACCATAGCGATATCTTCAATCTCAATTCAAAGGTGAAAGATCTTATTTCAATATCTCATCACATTAAAGAATATATTTTATAGTATCTCACAAAATCAAATTAAATCAAATCGTCTAATATAGCATAATTATTAAGAAATTCAAAACCTGCTTGAATTTCAAATGGAAACAATATCTATTCTTAAGATATCCATGCAATTTCAAATCAAGCCAAAACCATCAAATCTCCCAAAAAACCTCCAAAAACTCCAAGCGATTTTTCTAAAGTTTTTATCTTTATAAAAAATTCACCCTTGCAAAGTACACCGTCACGATACTGTCAAATCAAAATGTAAAACGCTAATGCAAATCTTTGATAACTGACCATTGACTAAACAACTTTATTTCAATGAACTTGTTACTCAGAAGTACCTCAGCTCTAACCGACTCTTTTTACATTGTAAAGAGGATTCGACCCTGATGAATGCTAATCGATCAAAAGTAAAAAAAATTTCAACAAGACAATAGCAGGGAAAACAAATTTTCCAACTTTTTTTCCCTCTTTTTCCAAAAAAAAAATCCTGCAATTTTAATTTCTAAAATTGCATTTGCAAAATTTATTCAATCTAAGTACGTAACTCTTAACCTTGCTCTGATACTAATTTTTGAGAATCGAATAACAAACGAAAAATAAAGTGACAAGTGAGACACAAGATTTAACGTGAGAAGTACTTTCGAAAAAAACCACAGATAAATAAATAAATTTAATATGAAGATCTAAATACAAGTGCTCGTTTTGAGACTTTAGCTTACAACTATTTAGATAGAAAATAAAATCATAATGAGATTTTACCATTGGTTCATCGACCTGACTAAAATAGAATTTAAGTCACACTAAACTCTAAGATACACACCCATTAGATGTTTGCATTCTAAGTTTTGGACATTCTTGTCATTTTGTCTTTATGGGCAGATTATGGTGAGGTTGTGAGTTTCTCTCTGCATAACCAATTTCTCAAACCTAGTTCTCATTTCATTTATGAACGACCCATTCTTGTTGAAATGGAAAAGGGTTGTTCCGCTTTATTAGTCTCTTTCTAAGCCCATTTTCCCATAAGCTCTAGGTTTATAGTTGTAACATTTTTTGAGCTGCTAATATAAAACTTTATATTATAAAGTAGAACTCTTATTATTATTTTTTTTATTTTAGATCTCAAAACACGTTGATTTGAATATTATTAAAAGTTTTTACTTATATACAATATATTTTGTTCTCCTAAGGCATATAAGATTAGGCACTCCTACTAATATGAATTGAATCATCGTAATCAATAATATATTGAAAAGTCATTTCCTTAGGAGAATAGGTCAATAGTCATTATTACAATATTTCTGCAATATGTAATTGCTTTATAAAAAATTGTTCAGCATTAAACTCAAAAAATAAAAGATAATAAAAACCTATCAATTTTTTAGAGCAGATTTTGACTGACTTTTGAAAGGTCGGTCATCAAATTTAACATATGACCTAAAAATTTATATGCCTTGAATTTCTAATTTTCAATGCTTCAAGTTTCAAGTTATTTGAACTAGTGTAGAAGAAGTTATGCTTGTTTTAGTAACGAAGGGTAAAAAATTATTATGAGAATTTTATAAATAAAAATTCTAAGAGTTATTATTCTATTTAATTTTATTTTTGATATTATTCATGTCATTTTGTATTATATATAGTGGCTAAACAAAATAAAAATGAAAACAAGAGCCCACAAATTATTTTCTCTTCTATTTTTTTATTCCTTCTTTTCTCTAAAAACTCACTTTTTCAAAATTTGATTTTTATAAAATTGATATGAGAGCTATGTCGAACTATAAGAGCTCATCGTTATAGCAAATTCTGATACCATTCACCAAGATCAATTGCATAATTGGAGCATTCAAATGTGTGCCTTATTCGATCCACAAGATGTGGAGAAATAGTTGAAAATAGCTACGATGAGCTAGAAGTTGTTGGTTCCTCCACAAAAAAATAAAGCATTGACATAAATGTGAATGACTGACAAAATCGCTCTCTATCTCTTATTCCAAATAGTAGATGAGTCGAGTTTTTAGAATATTGTTAGTGCATCAATATTGAAGAAAACGTAGGACACTTTGCAAAAAGTGTTCAAAAGTTCCGACCAAGTTAAACACATGCGTCTTTAAATTCTACGAGACGAGTTGGAGGCCATGAAGATGAAAGAGTCTGAAGATGTATCTAGTTGTGTTACTTGTGTGCAAATGGTAGAAAATCAATTCAAACAAAATGAATAAACTCTCACGGATGCAAGAGTTGTGGAGAAAAGTCTCCGATCATTGAAAAATAATTTTGAAAATGTCGTATGTGCATCAAGGAGTCAAATAATTTGAAAATAACGTACATCGATTAACTCGATGACTAAACAAACCAGAGGTATTGGAGGGGCCTTACAAACAAAGTTGATCTTCAAAGAGGATAAAGCCTTATATCTGCAACATAATTGAGGAAGAGAACATGATCGTGGAGCTCACGATTCCAAACGTTGTAGAGTAGTAGTTGTGGAAACAAAATGCAGAGAGAGATGACAAACAAACTAACAAAATTAGCGTGGACGAGATCGCAGTCATGGAACAGGTGGTCGATCAAATCGTCTAAATTTTGAATGCTACAATGGCGGCAAGTTTTTTAGGGCAGATGTCGGCTGACTTTTGGAAGGGCATAGAATTACCAAATTTAACATGTGACCTATAGATTTTTATACCCCAAATGTCTAGTTTCTAATGATTTAAGTTTGACGTTATTTGAAGTATTGTGAAAGAAGTTACAGTCATTTTATGAATGAATAATAAAAATTTATTATAAGAGTTTTTGAAATAAAAAGTCTCAGAGTTACTATTTTATTTAATTTAATTTTTAATATTATCTATATCACTTTTGTATCATATATGGTGGCTGAACGAAATAAAAATGAACACAAGAGTCCACAATTTGTTCTCGGTTCCATCTTTTGTTCGTTGTCCTCTCTTTAAATTCAGTTTTTTAAATTTCAATTTCTTCAAAACCCACCTATTGAGAGCAATGAACAATCATCATCCTTCCAAAAATTTAGCATGCAAAACTACTGAAGTATGATCTGTAACTTCACAAATATGAGCTGATGTTAATGATCAGCACCTTATATTTCAAAGAGTGCAATTACAAACTGAGAATCTAACAAATCTACCTTCTTCATGATCCGGAAAAATGATGATATCTATCGTCTTGTTTAAAGTTGCAGTAATTTCTCCGTCCCAGTGCTCTGATAGTCAAGACCTACTTTCTCAGCAACTGGTCAGCATTTTAGTTGGTTTAACTTATTACGAAAATCTGACAAGAAGATTAGGGAGCATCGTCGCCCACTATAATTCAGATCCATGCCTCGAATTTATTATCATATATAGTTTTTTTTTTAATTATTTATTGTCTTTATCATGTGCCTCTTTTCTAAAAATCTTGATAAGCTATCGGACTCTCCATTGACAAAGCATCCACGCAGCAGCATGCATAATGCATAAAAGAGTAGAATATAAGGAACCTTGGAATTATTGTAGGGAAAGAGGAGGCTATATTTGATATTTTGGATACTATTAATGTGGGAAAAGGGTCGTGACACGTGGTAGGGTCTTGGGTATCAATGATTAATCAAAATAATTTTATAAAATTATTGAAGGAGAGACTAGGATTGGAAGGTAACTGGCAGTTTTAGTCAATTATAATATTAATATTTGAAAAAATGTGAATCATGGTCCTGATCTTTTAAAATAAAAATCTGAGAAATTTGAATCAGTCTGTGAGTCAAAGAAATGACTCGTAGTTGGGCAAAATGACTAAAATCTGACTCAAAATCAAATAAAATTTGATATAAATTTAAAAGTATTTTCAAATTTAATTTAATCACTTAAAATTTAATATAATAAAAATATATAGTTTATAAATATTATTTTCTAAAAATATGAAAGGTAATGAAGACCAAATCAGAACTGTACTGTATTACATCATTTCAGTTCGATTCTAAAATTCTATAATATAGCCATTGGTTTTCGATTTCATTTCAAAATGAAACCAGACCGTATAAGAACCGTCTCACCTTTTGAAGGAGGGAATCCTCTTCATCATTTTATCTTCATTTTTCCGATGCAGAAGTCAATATGTGTATTAATGGCTGTAACCGTACAAACCGAACCACGTTCTAAGAATACCAATCCAGGCTGGGTGGGCCCTTAGGGCCCAGCCCAAGCCTCTTGGATTTCCCAAATATCTGGAAGATTTTAAATTATGTACATTAAACGAGACCCGTTTTGCTATTTTTTTTATTAAGCATTATTCATTTTATTAATTTTTTATTCAATGCAAATGCGATTGGGTTTTGACTATTTCTATATTTTATTGATTTGTTGCAATTATTGGCGTGACTGTCGATCTTAGAAGGTTTCATCTTAGTAAACTCTAACCAATAATAGCAATGATTTCAATTTCTTGGTGGATTTTATAGATCTTGGCGAAAAGAGCTGAATCCAGACATAGCTGGTAATTTCACGTTGGATGTCTGGTTTTTGGATTTTTCTTTCTACCTTAGAATTATTACAAAGGAACAGAAAATATAGTTTACAGTAAATTAAAGCTCAAATTAAATAATTCCGAGAGTAAATTTTTTGGGAGAACACATTTAATCGTGTGAGGTCTACAATTATAAGCGAACTAAACATAAAACTGTGAATTTTGGATCAGTTCTACACTCATGCTCGAACTATGTTTGAATTGTTGTATTTTCATAATAAACTAAAATTATAAACATGTATTTATTGCGCGCCAATTATTGTTTTATTTTACAGTATGGTACCTGATTGTATTATATATCTGTGAATGATTGTGGTAGTAGAATTGATCAATGATACCGACTATAAGCATAAATAAGTTTATTTTGAAGTCATTGTTTGATTTTTTTTTAATTAAAGGGTTCTTTGATTCTTCAAGAAATATCGATGAACAACACGATGATATAGATTGAAGACGAGTGTAATACGAAGCAATTGACCGAGTCTGTATGAACACGAATAAGTTTTGATTTTTTATAAACAAAAAATGGAACTAAAATTATGAAATTAAGTATCTTTAATGGGATGAGTTAAATAATTAGGGTTTGAAAACTTTCATGATTGGAAGAGAAGTGCTAGTCATTCCGCGATCCAACAAACAGTCAAAGAACAGTCTAAAAAACAAAAGCCATGTGCATCATGGCAAGCTGCAGCTCCTACGAACATGTTTCATTAAATCGCAGAAAATGACGAATCCAGGTTTTTAGATTCAAGAGTAGTTTCGTTTTACAGCTCCAAAGAGTTAACTGGTCTTTAATGGCGGTGAGAAGGGTTGGTTGATCTCTTGACTATAAAAGGAGGCTCCTTCAACGAGGGTTTTGCATGATCTGTTAAGCTTTTTAGAGAGAGAAGAAAAGAAAAGAGTTTCTAGCCATGGCTGCATCTAACTTCTTCACATCTTCCATGGTAGAAGATTTTAGCTCTTTCCTTTCTGATCTTCTCTTTTAGGGTTTTTTTTATTCGAGCTAAACCATAGTTTTCTTCACTTTGTTTTCTTTTACAGATCGTGGAGGAAGAAGCTAGATTTGAAGCAGAAGTTGCAGAGGTGCAGGCATGGTGGAGCACGGAAAGGTTCAAGAACACTCGCCGGCCTTACTCGGCACGAGACGTGGTTACCCTCCGAGGCACGGTCAAGCAGAGTTACCCCTCCAATGAAGTGGCCAAGAAGCTTTATAGAACCCTCCGGAACCACCACGCCAATGGCTCCGTTTCCCGGACCTTCGGCGCGCTCGACCCCGTCCAAGTGTCGATGATGGCCAAGCACTTGGACTCCATCTACGTCTCTGGTTGGCAATGCTCGTCAACTCACACCACCACCAACGAGCCTGGCCCCGATCTCGCCGACTACCCTTACGACACAGTTCCTAACAAGGTCGACCTTTTAATTTCATACGGATACAACACAACAATGTTATATTAATTATATTATTTTTAATGAATAATAATAGGTTTATTATCACCATTGGTAAATCTATACTTACCCTTCTTTAATTTCTCTGTTTGACGGAGCAGGTGGAGCAACTGTTTATGGCGCAACAATTTCATGACCGGAAGCAAAGAGAGGCTCGAATGAGCATGAGCCGGGAAGAGAGGGCTAAAACCCCTTACATCGACTATTTGCAGCCAATCATCGCCGACGCTGACACCGGGTTCGGAGGGACCACCACGACGGTCAAGCTCTGCAAGCTTTTTGCAGAGCGTGGGGCCGCCGGAGTTCACATTGAGGATCAATCGTCAGTCACCAAAAAATGCGGTCACATGGCCGGAAAAGTGCTCGTCGCCGTCAGCGAGCATATCGATCGCCTCGTCGCCGCCCGATTACAGTTCGACGTGATGGGTGTAGAGACGGTTTTAGTCGCTCGAACCGATGCTGTCGGGGCAAATTTGATTCAGTCCAACGTAGATTCAAGAGATCATCAGTTTATCATGGGAGTAACGAACAAGAATCTGAGTGGGAAGCCACTGGCGATGCTCTTAGCTCAAGCAATGGCCAATGGTAAAACAGGGGAAGAGCTTCAAGCAGTGGAGGATCAATGGCTGTCAACGGCTCAACTGAAAACATTCTCCGACTACGTCGCCGACGAGATCAAAAACCTAACTGGGGTTTCAGAGATTGAGAAGAGAAAGAGATTGGAAGAGTGGAACAATCATTCATCCTACGAAAAATGTCTTTCGAACGAGCGTGGCCGTGAAATCGCCGAGAAATTGGGTGTCAAAAACCAGTTCTGGGACTGGGATTTGCCAAGAACAAGAGAAGGGTTCTACCGTTTCCAAGGCTCCGTTCCGGCGGCGATCGTCCGTGGATGGGCGTTTGCGCCGCACGTCGACCTTCTCTGGATGGAAACGGCCAGCCCCGACATCGTCGAATGCACCATTTTCTCGAAAGGAGTGAAATCTGTGTACCCTGAAGCCATGCTCGCCTATAATCTCTCGCCGTCGTTCAACTGGGACGCCTCCGGCATGACCGACTTTCAGATGCAAGAGTTCATACCGGAGATCGGAAAATTAGGATACTGTTGGCAGTTCATAACGCTCGCCGGATTTCACGCCGACGCTCTGGTGATCGACACTTTTGCTAAGGATTATGCGAAGAGAGGTATGCTGGCTTATGTAGAGAGAATTCAGAGAGAAGAGAGGAACCATGGCGTCGACACTTTGGCTCATCAGAAATGGTCCGGCGCCAATTACTTCGACCGGTATTTGAAGACGGTGCAGGGCGGTATTTCTTCCACTGCCGCCATGGGCAAAGGCGAGTTCTTCTTACCCATTTCATAATTCAAAGGCCATCTTCGTTCTCTGTTTCAGTTTTTCGTCAATGATCTTTGTTTATATTACAGGAGTGACTGAAGAACAGTTCAAGGAATCGTGGACAAGGGCCGGAGCTGCCGATCTGGGAGGAGCCGGGACGGCGGCGGTGGTGGCGAAATCAAGAATGTAGAAAACGACAATGAAACCCTGAATCCGAACCGGAACTGCAACAGAGCCAGTGTTTTTCTAATTTATGAGTATCCGCGAACAATAAAAAACGATGGTTTTGTCTGTTCATCAATCCTCCATTAAAGCCAGTTCGAAGATGAAGCTCTGCCTGCCTGAAGCCATATCCATATTGTGCTACATTATCTGTGTTTTTGTTTACTGTATTTGTGTTTGTAATCTCCCATTTTGATACTTCCTATCTTCACGTGTTCTTGTATTATGTTTGAATTATAAAAAAAATTTCCTTTTTTGCTACTTCCAGTTCTCTTTTTTACACTTACATTGACAATTAGTCATTTTCATTTTCTAATTATAATTTACCCAAAATTATTTTTTTTTACCTTATTAAAATTAGATTTACTTTAGCATTTTACTTTCTTAATATATATACACTGAGGTATTAAACGTATATTAACAAAGTATAATTAATATATTAAATAAAAAAATTATTATAACAATTAATATTTGTCATAAGCTAAGATTGTACAATAAGTATGCAATCATAGACTTATCCTTTTAAAATATTCGTTATTTTTTTTATGTCAAAAAACTTTAAACTTTAAAATGTATAGAAAAAAAATCAAGTGACGGTTTAATGAGTCCCAACTGAGAGTGGGGGCGAGGGGTCGACCCCCCTGATCCACCCGATGCCCACCGAAACTGGGGGCGATGAACGACATCTCCTTAGACACAACATATCAAGAACATGAGTATGACCCTCTTCAACACATGCATCATCATCATCTAGATCAACCATAGGCTCGTGGATGTACGTCGCCTAACAATTAGGCTATGTCTAAGCGACCCGAGTAGACTGTTGTGTCCGGGTGGCATGGACGAACCAACAGACATCGCAGAACAATCGTTCCTACTTAATCGTCTTAAACTCTTGCGAATGAGCTTGGATAGGCGACCGAGGAAGAACCTGACGTGGTTAGGAAGGTCGAAATAGTCCATGCTCGGATTTCCCTGCAATAATATCTTTGTGTCATCCGTAGGGTCTATTCTCATAAGTTGTGGAGCTCGTAATCATTTACCCATGGTTCTAGGATGCATTGAGAAATTTGCAAATTTAGGCAAAGTATATTTATAATCATTATTTATACTTTGATTTCATTTTACTGTTCAATTATTTTAAATTTTCATAAATAAAGATTTCGGGCTCAGCTAACTGCCAAAGTTGTCTGAGTTGACTGGTGGTTTATAGCTTCTTCAATCACTGTGTGTTTCTTCTAGATGAATTCTTTAGTACATTCCTCAACTAGGAGGGTAAATAGCTACTAATTGGTGCGGATATCTATAAAATATTAGCATCATTGTCTAAGTATTGATGATAAAAGTGCATAGCCATTCTAGTATAGACTCTAATATTCGACTGTAAAACATATAATATGTATAATCTGAAAACATATAATATATATAATTAATATTTTTTAATTAATAATATAGGATTTTAGTTTTGATATTCTCGATACTTCACTCCTAAAAGAATGCAATTTTAGTGACGATATTTCGTATGGTTTTACCCATTCTTTTGTAGCCGGTTCACTTAGGTATAGCATTGTGCGACAAGGAGGTAATCGTCAATTTTACTAATTGTCTTTTTATAGAAAATCACTTTTGGCATTAATCCTGCAATCTCAAAATAAATACTAGATTAAACAAAATCAACAAACTCCAAACCGCCATTCACATATCGCCCAAGGATTCAAATGACGACTTGAAATTTGAAAGTTGGGTTGGAGTTGGTTGATTTGTCTATCGCCTTTAAAGAGAAACAATAATGTTTGGATGATATTTTATTAAGAACATTTAATGAATTTAAATTCTAAAAAAATAAACATTGAAAGCATAAGGCGTAAATGTCTCTAAATTAATAATTGGATCTCGTGAAGCATGCAACAATGAATCTAAAAGTTAGTTAACATTGACTTAATTTTGTAAACATATACATCTAAACTTGCAGTGGATTAGCAAATCAACTGTTAAATAATCATCACATGTCAAAATACAAAAAATCAAAGCCATTCGAATTCGAATTTGAATTAAAGAAATATTGCCTTGTTACACAAAAGTGGAAGATATATACATAGAAATACTCTCTCTCTCTCTCTCTCTCTCTAGATAGCAAAAGGCAAGGCTGTGAGTGGAATCCCACGCGTGGTTCATCAAAAAACAGACGAATACAGAAAGAACTTATCTTTTTTTTTCATGATGATATAACTTTCTATCGTTTATCATCACTGATAAGGGTTTGCTTTGAAAGTACCATTTAAGAAGAAGAAGAAGAAGAAGAAGAAGAATGAAGAAGAAGAAGAAGAAGAAGAAGAAGAAGAAGAAGAAGAAGAAGAAGAAGAAGAAGAAGAAGAAGAAGAAGAAGCATAGTCAGAACTAGAGAAGTCAGAGAAGCTAAGTTAAGAAAAAAACAAGAATTGTTAAGTTGATCCAGTTTTTTGAGTCGAGTCGTCGAGCATAACATATTGTTTTTTGAGTCGAGTCATCGAGCATAACTAATTTCGCATCACCGTATGTTAATTTCAGATTTTCATACCGTAATATTTTGGTTTTGAATTTTTTTAAAACGAAAATTAGACTAATAAATTACTAGAATTATACCAAAACTAGATCATAAATTTAATGTTAGTTATACTCCGGCTATGGTCTTCCTAGAAAATCATTATAAAATAGTTAATTCAAATTTGACGTAATTAATATACAAAAATTTAAATTAGAGCATGTAAAACGCGTAGAATTGAAAATATGTATCTCTCTACATCACATACATCAACGTAAACATATTTTACAATGAAAAAAATGAAAATGAAGATTTTAATTAGGTTTAGGTTATGTAGTACTTTAGGTCCAGTCCAATTTTCATGAGTTTGCATTATTAAACTAGAGAACCGACTCAAAGTATTTCAGTTTTTTCGCCGTACAACTCGAAATTCATTTTTTATTTAAGAAAGATCGCTCAAATTGGATCAAAAGTTTCCATTCTACTCCGATTCTATGGTTCGGTCCAATTTTGAACACTCCTATAAAGGGCGAGCTTGCTCGGCAGCCCACTTGACAACCCATCACAGTGGAGCGCACTATAGTGAACATCTGCACTAAACCTGTCCACCTGCACTAAACACAAACTTTCGTACAGTAATAGAGATAATATATTAGTAGATCACATATCATCTTTGGAAAAATATGATATATACAATGAAGTTTTTTCTCCTCCAATCTAAAATATGCATCTATAACTACTGTGTCAAAATAAATATTGAGTGCATCCTTTTTGTGGACGAATGAATGCTGACATTGATTTCATTAAATGTCATCCATAAAATATTGTGAATGTCCAAAATCGGAACCGCTACATGCGCTACTTGAGGTAAGATGGATACGATAAGAATGAAACGAATGACTAACGTTATAATATTTAATTTTAAACGAAGTGTTACGGATTATCCACACACGCCAGCAAATGTAATATGCTGAGTACATTACAATCGTGTGTAAATTTCCATGACTCAATGACCAAAGTATCAATCATCTTTACAGTACCTCTCTCTATCTTTTTTTCTGCATCATGTCAACTAGAAGCATACAAATTATCAATATCATTTTACAATTGAATAATTTATTACATGAACAATATTTCCTTTACTCGAGCAAACAAACTCATTTTTATTTAGATTTAGGATAAATTGTACATGCAAATGATAATATATTAAATATGTTAAGTCAATATATTTTTAATTTATTTATATTTATCAACTGCATTAGAAAATTTATTTAATTGTTTATTTCTTTTAAAAGTATCGGTAAGCTATAAAAATATTGAGAATAAGATGTAAAGTGTGATAATAAATTTTCAAGCATTAATTGGTTTGACTGAAAAAATAATTTTATAAAATCAAAAATAAATTAACAATGTTATAATTATTATGATATAAATTAATACATTTTGTTTTTTTAAAAAATGAAAGCAAATAGCAATCTAATACGACCTAACATTTTTTAATATTACATAAGTGAAATTTCACTTAGTAGTTACATCATTTTTTATTTTTCTTGATTTAATGTTAGTTGATTTACAAAGTTATTTATGTTCTTACTAGCGTGTTTTGCATTAAGTAATAAAATAAGGTGCAAATCTAAATGATTCATTTTGAGGTGAATTACGATACTTTGTCTTTGACAAAACACATTCTATATGAAAAATAAAAATTGAGCGTCATCTAATTGATTAGTATTTTAAATTAAGAAGTACAAACATAGATAGCAGAAGCGTTATCTATAATATTTCTCCATACTTATAGTTAATAACATAGTTATGCAATATAAAAACGATGTATTGGTACATAGTAATGTTATTATAAAGATATTCACAATTATAAAATTGTAATGGCATAATCATGCAACATATTGACGATCTATTTTAACTGTCATGAATCGACGTTACAATATTGTATCTTAGTGCACTAGCAATGTATTAATTAATAATAAAGATACTAAATTAATATATTAATTAATGTTTTTTTATAAAATCTCACAAATAATTACTATGATAATTATAGGAATTTGATAATTACAAACGGCGTAGTTATTAATTTTTGTATTTAATTTGAAGAAAGTAAGTGCCAAAAAAATATATAAATTATGAAAGTTGATCAAGGACAACCTCGCTTGTAAGGAATAGGTTTGTCTTTCATGTGAGAGTTGTTACCCCTAATGTTGAGGTAGTTCATTGGGATATCAGGTAAAGACCTCTTATCTTTGGGCCGCTGAGTCACTGTGATTTAACCCCCTCACAAACTGTCGGCTCAGGGTGTATGGGCCCTGAGGGCTAGAAATTTTGTCTTTCTGGGTACAAGAGGTCTGCCTTTCATGTCTCGGGAGTGCACCTTCTTTTGACCATTTTGAATTTTAGTAGTGAAATTTTGAGGTTCTTTACGTCCGGTAAAGTTGTATATGCGAAATATTTGTACTTGTAATTGATATTATATTAAAAGTAAATATTTTTGTATTATACTAAATATGTGCATAATATATTTAGTTTTATATTAATAAATATTTATATAATTTATTATATATTTTGTAATATATATTTAAGTAGCATTAATAACTTTATTAACAATAAATATTTTTTGTATTATACTAATATGTGTATAATCTTTACATTATACTAATGAATGTTTATTATAATTTCTATGTAGTATATTGAAAATATTTTTTACTAGCTTTTATAAGATAATAATAACTATGTATATCTGCCTTGTTAACCTCAAATCACGAGGCTTGGTCGCTTCAGCTCGTTAGCTTGACTATCACGACTAGGTTCTAGAAGAAACAATATTTTTGAAAAAAAATCTTTTCGTTCAACTCAACAAGCTTGGTAGGCTTGGCTTAAGAAGCTCAGTTGCCTCAACGACCCAAGTTTTACAATCTCAGCTTTTTTGACACCTTTAGAATAGTATTTATTAGGACTGGGCGGATCCGACCCAATCTGGCAATCTGATTGGATCAGGTCGGATTGTGCAATGATATTCGGTTGGCAAAGTTGAGTTTCGATCCGACGTTTGAATTGTTTATCGGATCGGATCGTTATCGGACTCAAAGGCAATCCTATCTGATCCGAACACCAGATTGCCGATTATAAACGATTTCCAAATCGAAATTCTGAAATCCCCAAATTGAAAGTCGAAACTCTTCTGAACTCCCGACTCCCGAGTTCCGATGATCGACTACGTGGCCCGCGACAAACACTGAATTTCTCTTCTTTGCCGAAGTTCTCATCTCTGCCGAGTGCCGAAGATCTCTTCCTCCCCTCTCAGGTTAGATTCTGTCGCTTAACCTATTATTCACATTATTTTGGAAATTGAATTCCGTCGTTGATTCAGTATTTGTATTTAGTTGTTGTCGCATTATTGTCGATCCCTCACCTGCATGTAGATGAATAATATATTTTACTATGCTCTATCGGTCATCGGGAAGTCGGGATCGGAAGGGATGGGCGTCGGATCGGATTGGATCCGATCCAATCCGACCAGACGCTTACCCGAGAACTCGTTACCAAATTTTAGAATGAATTTTTGTAATGAATTATTGTATTTCGTGCTGTGTTTTATACAAATTTTAGAATGAATTTTTGTGCTTTGTTAATTTGACACTTTTAAATTTGGTTTGGTTGTTTTGTTGCATAATGGAAACTACAGCTTCTGCAACTATCGACACTACAGATCCTATTGAGCCTGCCCTTAATCCAAGAAAAAGAGCTTTCAGGACTGCATGTTGGGATCATTTTATGTTGGTTGAAGGATGTGATCTGGAGGACCCGAGAGCTAGCTGCATATTTCCGTTGAACTACCAATGAGAATGGTAGAAAAAGAAGGATTCAGAAAGTGGTGCGCATATCTCCGCCCCGGGTTGGTTCTACCTTCGCGCAGGTCGGTGTAAAGGGCTATCGAGGCTATTTATAAGAGGAAAAAAAATCAATTGAAAGAATATTTTAGTAAAAGTAATCAGAGAGTTTGCCTAACTACGAATACTTGGACGTCGGCGCAGAATACAAACTACATGGTTTTGACATGCCACTTTATTGATGGAGATTGTAAATTGCACAAGAAAATATTAAATTTTTGACAGATTGACGACCACAAAGGAGAAACCATTGGAAAATTAATTGAGAGATGTTTGCGTGATTGAGGGATTGAGCAGGTGTTCACAATTACAGTGGACAACGTCTCCTCAAATGATGTGGTCATTGCACATATGGTTAGGAGTTTGCGACATTAGAATGAATTGGTTTTGGATGGAGAGTTCATTCACGTGCGATGCTTTGCTCATATCACCAATTTAATTGTGTATGATGGGCTTAAAGAGCATCAAGCTTCTATTAGTCGAGTTCGGAGGGCGGTGAAGTACGTTAAATCCTCACCAGCACATTTAGTGAAGTTTAAAAGTTGCATTGACATGATGAAAATAATATTTAAGGGCAATGTGACATCTGATGTACCTACTCGATGAAACTCGACATACCTTATATTAGAAAGAGCTGAGAAGTATGCAGCTGCATTCGACAAACTTGCAGAATCTGACACTCAGTTCTTAGCATATATGGGAGATAGGCCTCTCACAGACGAAGATTGAGTGAATATTAGTCAATTTACCAAATTCTTGGAAATTTTCTATGATTCGACGGTTGCAGTATCGGGTTCCCTGTATGTGACCTCCAACATGTATGTTAGTGAGGTATTTCGAATGAAGCTTAATATTCAAATGCACGTTGACGGTCTTAATCCATTATTGAGAACAATGGCTAATGACATGATTGCGAAATTCGACAAGTGTTGGGGCGACGTCGAAAAAATGAATAAACTTATGTGGATTGCAGTTCTTTTTGGATCCTCGGTGCAAACAAATATGTTAAAACTTTGTTTGACCATTATGATGATGGACGAATGTGGGCGTGAATATTATGACGAAGTAGATGTTCTTTTGCGCTGACTTTACAGTGAGTATAAGGGTTTAAGTGACGAACCATCGAGTTCGTCCAATGTTAGCGCACCACTACTAAATTATCCTTTATTTTCTAGATTATACTATGGGTCATCTTTTACCGAGTCTAGAATTAGTAGGTCGGAACTTGATGTCTACCTACATGATGCTGTTGAAGAATTTTCTAATAATCTAGACCTTTTGCTATGATTGAAATTGAATTCCCATAAATTTCTAATTTTGAGTATGATAACGAATGATGTGTTAATCGTTCTGATTTCTACAGTACCGTCGGAGTCAGCTTTTAGCTGTGGTGATCGCGTTATTTACTCATCCTGCACTTCTTTGTTACAAAAAATAGTGGAGGCCCTTATATGCACTCAGAGTTGGATCCGTTCTGAATCTGAAACTCCATTGTTGTCGGAGGTATTGGAAGATTACAAAACGATTGACAAAAGTATATTTCAACTGCACGTTATTTATTAATGTTATATTAATAAGGATGTTTTATGTATTTTTGTTTTGTAGAAATTACGGAGAATGCAACCGGGGGAGACGTAGAGCCGATTATTGAACTCTAATCGTATGGATGAATTATTAATATCGTATGTTTTAGTCTTTAGATTATGTATTATATTGATATGATGAATTGTTTTCGTATTCTGGATTTTTTTGGATTATGATTGATTTAGATTATCATTATTTGTTTATTATCATTATCATGGATTATTGATACTTTGATAGATTTAGGTTATCAATAGTTTTAGATTATAATTAATTATTATGAATGAATTTTTTTGGATTATGAATAGTTTTTTATTCTGGATATGTTCGGATTGCTGTTGGAAAATTTCAGAAAGATAAAATGGCTATTTGGAAATGTAAAATGCTCTCTGGAAAACGGCTCTCGGGAAAACATAGGATCCGATAACTTTGCGGGGATTCAGATCAGATCAGATTCAGATGGAGTTTTGGAGCCAATCCGATCGGATCTCCTACTCCAATCCGATTTTTGTTGGATCGGATCGGATTGGATCGACAACAATCCGATCCAATCCGATCTGACGCCCACCCCTAGTATTTATACTAAAGATGGCTAGAGGCAGATTGGCTATCCAGTATCAACCCCCTAAGCTTAATACAGTTGGTGAATGGACTCGAACCAGCTCGTTTAAAAAGACTAGGTCGAGGCAAAACATTACCCTCTTTTGGCTGCATTTGTTGCCTACTTTGGTGCCTGCTCATAGCCAACAAGTTTCTTCACATCAAGCAACACCGTTGCCGTAATAGACAACTAGGGACGAGCATGGTTCGATTTAGGTCAATTTTTCAACTGATCAGCACCGACTCATTTGTTCGTTAGTCCCAAACTCCTACACAAAAATAGCAATCTCTTTGACAATCCAACCCAAAAATATGAGTTAGGTCGGGTTTTTTGTTGAGTTAGTTAAAAAATTCTTTAAAAAATAACAAAAATATATATTTTCCTAATGCAGAATATTCACTAAACAACCATTATCTAATTAATTCAAAGAGATATCAAGCAAATAACTTGTCAATAAAAAAAAAAACAAAATAAAAATTTAAACTTAAAAGTAACTCACTAAAAAAAATACTCCAAAAATTTTGTATTGTTGTTAAGGATTATGAGTTTTCAAGGTTGAGTTCGAAGGTTCAGTCAAAAAATAAAAACCAACCCAAAATTTAATACAAAATATTCAATCAAATTCAATAAATAAAAAATCTAATATTATTATCACCAACCCGACCAAAAGGTTGCAGGTCAGGTGAGGACCCCGGGGTGGGTTTTAGTTTTCCCATCAATATGCTCAAAAACGTTGAAATGATCGTTGTTACATTTGTGACACCAAGAATATTTTGTTAACGAAAAACTTATGTTACTACTTTATATAGTAGTAATTTAATATTTCTATTTTATTCTTGATTTTTTTACCACCATTTTTAATATACAAATAATTTTTTTTTTAATTTTATATCCAATTATGCATCTTGTTTTACTAAATTTTAGAAAACTAACAAAGACTTCTAAAATTTTTGAAAAATAAATGAATTTTGTGAGCTTATGAAATTTTTTTTGTGTATGGGACTTCGTTTTTAGCATAGGTGGATGAATGCATGATTCTAGTAGGCAGACTTGCGCTAAATCTTGTATAAACACGCATTTGCATAAAAGATAGAACCATACCGTGATGTGAGACCAATAATGAAACGAGTATAAAAGTGCAAAAATTAAAAAAACTTAGATGTTCATGACTCGAGATAAAGTGGCACAGTTAACCGCAGTTATTGTACACAAATAAAAATAAAGAAATAATGCTAGTTTAACTTTTTAGAATAATTTATTGGCTTAATTTCTAAAGTATTGGTTAATGCAGTTAAAATATTATTAATATATAATATATTAATTAAAATAAAATAATGATAAATTTATTTTTTTATTACACTGTAATTTACTTTTTGCAAAATAATTATTTTTATAAAAAAAATTAAAATAATGAGATAAATTATTGTTAATCAAATTAAAATATTTATCTAGAAACATCCACGTGGCAACTAAGATACGCAGCGCATGAGGTTTAAATCAAAGCCTGCCCAGGAAAGTTGGCATAGACTGAAGAAACTCTTGCTTGCTCTCTCTGTTCAAGAAGATGATTCGGCTCCTCTACCTGGTGATTGCAGTCGAGATAGTTTTGATTCTATGCCTACTCTTCAAAACGCCTTTCAGAAAGCTCTTGATTATGGCGTTGGATCGGCTCAAACGAGGACGGGGACCCGTTGTAATCAAAACTGGCCGGAACCGTGCTCGTCGTTCTAGCGTCCAGCGTCTACAGCCTGGTTCAGATCCGGAGTCGCACTGATGAATCTGGCGCTATTAATCCGACGGATCAGGTTCTGGAGTCGAAGCACTTACTTGAAGCTTCTCTTATGGGTAATTAGGTCACCCCAATTTCGTTTTATCTATTCCCGTTCTTGTTTGATGCTTTCTTAGGGTTAATGTATAATGTCTTACTTGAATAGTATTGGTTGAGGTAATTCGTAAATTAATGGTTTCGATGTTTCCTTTTTAGGCTTGTTCCATTTGACTGTGGGAGCCTAACGACTAAGTAAACGTTTTAGATTGATTGCATTTCAAATAAAGCTTTATATTTCGTCTGCAAATTCAAAAAATTCGATGTTGAAATCATAGGGAAAGAAAAATATTTGGAATGCTTTTGTCGCTGTTGGATTGCTTTTGTGAGCAGAAACGAACCATTCCTTTGATTCATATTAATAGATAACTGCGTCGATTAATATTTTTGTTGTCAACTAATTAGAAAAAATGCATTGTGGAGAGATTTTATTGTGCATCACAATTCTTTGACTTGAGAAGTTGATTACGAATAAGATTGCTTCGTTTTGTGTTTCTTTTTTGAAGATGCTACAAAAAAGCTTAATGTTTCTTGGTTACCTCTGCAAGGAGCTATAGTTTGCCACTGTTTTATTTTAATAGAAGAAACATCTTTTTACTGAATATGATGTCTATAATCCACCACCAAGGCGTAATGTGTCTAGGCAAATGGTCGAACTTTAAAATTATTTGAAAGAAAAAAAAGAAAGCTGCTGTGAATCTGTAGGATGTTAACCACAAGTCATGTGAAAAGAATGATTCCTTTCTTTGCATCAGTTTGCTTGTAATTAGATTGTCTAACTAAATTCGATAATTTTCATTCATCTAGATGCATATACATTTTCATGCATTTTCTAATTTTTCAATGCCTTGTGTAAAAAAGATTTAGACATTCGCTTCACATTTGATCTCATCATGGCTTCAGTTATTTTATTCAGGATTTTTGCTGTTTCTATCATTAATGATGGATAGATTACACCATTACATTAGAGAACTTAGATTTCTGAGGAAATCCATGGAAGCTGCGAAGAAACAGTCACGAGGCTCAGACGATGGTAAAAGTGACGATGCTGAGAATCTTAAACTAAAAGCTCTGAGAGAAGAGGTTGATAACCTGAAGAAAAGAATCAAGAAAATGGAGTCTGATACCGAGGCAAAAGCAAAAGAAGCCAAGGCTGCTAAAGCTGAAGCAGAAGCTCTGAGGAAACAATCTGAAGGATTACTCCTCGAATATGATCGATTGCTGGAGGATAATCAGAACCTTCGAAATCAATTAGAATCGTTCGATCATGGCATCACGTCACACTCTGAAGGCAAGAAGAATATGTGAATTTAACCCTCCCATCTGTGTTTCCAGTTTATTTTGAAAAGGAGATAAGGGTTTGTGTTTTACAACTTTGAAGCTTTGTTTGATGTGGCACACATTGGAGTGAAAATTCAAAAGAAATCTAGTCTTGATTTTCATGAAGGCTTATTAGATTTGTCAAATGGAGCTTTTATCATGGGAGTTCAAATGGATAATAATAATAAATAGGGTTGTCAAAGGTTACCTTATAATTAATAGTCATAAATATGATTTAGTTGATCCATGATTTATTTTCTCCCTTTTATTTTTCTTTTCTTTATTTTGAGAAATTTATCCGCACTTAGAAATTATCTTGACATTATCGATGCAATAATCATTTTAATTATTTATAATATAGGGTGAAAATTATAAAAAAAAAATCTTAAATTGTATGGTAAAATAGGCAAAAAATAAAACTCTTGAACTAAAAAAAAACAAATTAGCACCTCGAAAATGTGTCGCTGTTGTTGTTCGCACGATTCTGCCACAAGGACACATGTCATTGCTCTCGTCCTCTTGCTATTGACACGCATACCGTGATTTTATCAATTTTGATTTTTTTTTAAGTTTATTAATTTTTCTAAGCATATACTATCGAAATGAATTGAATTTGTATCACATGTCCACCTTATTATAAAAAGATATTATAAAAAAATTAGTGAATTTTCAATGTTTAAAACATTTATTACAATTTGTTTCTTGCCAAAAGCAAAATAATTTATGAAAAATATGTATATCGTCGTAAAATTCTAAAACTTTCACGATAAATTCTTCTAATATTGTCTTTAAGTTTGCAAATTGATTAAAAAATAGAAGAGAAAATATCATCTATTAGAATTTTTCAGATAATAAACATATTTTCAATAAAATCATACAAAAATACATACAAAGAGACGTAGTTGGCGAGTGTCAAAGGAAGACTACGGCTAAGGAGGGTAATCAAACAATAAATTGGCGTTGAAAAGACTATCTTGAAGATTTTATATAGCAAATAAAAAAGTTTAACGTGTTAGTTATCAGAAAAATCTAATAAATCGTCCAAATTCACAAAAAAAATTAAGAAAATATGATACAAATTTCAAGCGATGATATATGCTTACAAAATTTGATAAATTTAAAAAAAAAATTTAAAAATTAGAAATCAATAAATTCATAGTCAGTGTGTCTATCATACGCATGCAACTCACGCATATCTACGTCATAGATTTATTTGTTTTTCTCGAAGTTCAAAGTTTTCTTCGCCTATTTTTTCATACTTCAAAATTTTTTCATGGTTTACCCTAATATCATATTAGTGTGTTGGAGAAAAAACAATGCAAAGTAGTTCTAATTTTTCTATGGTGTGGACCAAATAGAAAAGAAGACGTTAGATTTGGGAGATTCACTGTTTCTAGTGTACAACTGCTTCTATGGGCAAAGCCTTGATTGATGAACGTGTTCTAACTTTTTCACTAAAGTTTTCCCTCTAACTCCATAACCTTTTGCAGCATGGTCTATCGAGGGAGAGATTTGTAGAAGTGACTGGGGTTGGAATGGACGCCAAGATGAAAGATTCGTCGCCTTTTTCCCGCAAATAGATTTGAGCCCGGAAGGAAGAACTTGTCTTACAATTAAGAGTGGGTAGCCAGAACCAACCCGAAAATTCAAACCAACCCAAACGGTTTTGGGTCGGGTTTGAGTCAGACTTTGGTTCAAATAATCAGTTTTGGGTCGAGTTCAGTTGTGACTATTTTAGTTCGGTTTGGTTTTCGATTTTTGTTCGAAAACCCAAACCAAACCGAAAAACCCGATGTCTTGCAAAAGGCGGTCAACACCTTGCAAAAGGCGGTCGACACCTTGTATTTGCGGTCGACAGTTTGCAAAAGGCGGTCAACACCTTGTAATTTTTTGCAAGAGTTACAATGTATTTATATTTGTAATTTTTTTTAGTTTTATATGTGAATCAAACTAAACCAACCCAATCCAACCTGAAACCGTTTGGTTTTGGTCGACAATTTTTTTTTCAGTTTGGGTCGGATTTTGAGTTCTCATTTTAACTCAAAACCCATTCGGGTTAGGCTGGTCAAGTGAGAACACAACCTAACTCAAACCGTGCCCATCTCTACTTACGATCACACATGCAGTTGCCTTGGAAGTAGTAATGACTTTCTTTTGAACTCGCTCAAAAATTTTGTTATCTTTTATTAACAAGCTCCGATTGAATAATGTCCAAATTATTGATCTTATCTTATGTTAAGATCTTTTTATAGGTTCTACATTATTACGAGTAACATGCAGAGAAGAATCATTACTGTTAGAGTTTGAGAAGAATCAAGAATCTTTTATGAGTTTAAGTTTTTTTCGTACGTCGATATTTAAGATAATGAAACTCAATTATATCGTAATTTTGTGATAGTGAATTTCTGTTCATATCAATGATTTTTTATTTTTTAAATTTTTGAGATAAATGCCAGGTTGCCTATGATTGTGCATTTACTTTTGTACACAAAAGTCAAAATCTTTCGCCCCTAAGACCCCCACGCCCCGACCTGACAGTTCGTGAAAGAGTTAAATTATGATGACTCAACGGCCTAGAAATAGGAAGCCTTTACCTGATATCCTAAGGATATATCACAACATTGAGGGTAACAACTACTACGCTAGAGCTGGCAATCGAGCCGGCTCGAGCCGGCTCGAGCCCGGGGAAGGCCGGCTCTGTCGAGCTTTTAAAAAAAAATTTGGCTCGAGCCGGCTCGCGAGCCTCGAGCCTAAACGAGCGAGCCGATCCGAGTCAGTCGAGCCTGTCGAGCCTAAACGAGCTGAGCCAAACGAGCCACACAAGAAAAAAAAAATTTCGTATATTGAAGTTGTATAACTTATTCGATATTATGTAATGACCAATTTATACATATTGTTTTCTTCAAGCCAAAAAAAATTTGCATGATGACATTTGTATGTATCGCCTCCATTACGCAAAAGAAACACGAAAACAATACATCGAATAAACAATACACTGAAAGCATCCAATTTGAAATCAATTCGCAAAAGAGTTAACAATTAATACTCATGCATAAATTCGAATCGAAATAGAAACACCGAAAACATTCATTGTGCCATTAAAAAGTCAAATATGTTACAAAAAGTTGTTTAATTGTTCGAAAAGAGTACAAAAGAACGAACCTACTCCATAGGGGTATCGTCCGATGCCATTTGAAGTAACTTAGACAATGAAAGTAATAAATATAAACATCTAACCTCCTAAACCGTATGTAAACTCGATGCAAGTGATTTTTCAGCTGAATTTATAGTTACCTAAGTTTGCGGTCGACACCGACACCTATCGAGCGGGATGTATCTGCGGTCGTCCCCTTAGAGATACTGCGGTCGACCCCTATGCTGGGTTCTGTCTCCAGAAAATCGCCGATGAGTTATTTCGAAACGGAGGTGGTTCCGTGGTTTGTAGAGTAAAGAGCAAGAGAAGTGATACGTACCACTACGTTTTAACTCGACGAGGGCGTCGGAAAGTGTCGTCGGACGTCTGAATGACTCGTGCGGTCGACACTTGGATTTTGAAAACTTAAGACAAAACTCTCGCCGCTAGGGTTTTAAGTCGAAGCTCTGGTCGAATTGCGGTCGACACCTTTACCTTCGGTCGACACCTACAACGAGGTCGATGGATATGCGGTCGACACATTAAATGGCGGTCGACTCCATAAAACTCTCTGGACGGAGATGCGGTCGACCCCGTTTTCACTCTGGAATACTATGCGGTCGACACATTAAATGGCGGTCGACTCCATAAAACTCTCTGGACGGAGATGCGGTCGACCCCGTCTAATACGGTCGACCCTTTTTCACTCTGGAATGCTATGCGGTCGACACATTAAATGGTGGTCGACTCCATAAAACTCTCTGGACGGAGATGCGGTCGACCCCATATAATACGGTCGACACCTTTTTCACGCTGGAATGATCGGCGGTCGACACCGTATCCTCCCGGTCGACACCGTCAACGTACTTTATAATGCGCGGTCGGCACCTTCGTCTACGTGCGGTTGACACTAAACGTAGTCCGGTCGACACTCGTGAGGTCGACACTTAGATATATTTCATGCAAACACATAAGAATAATTGAAAGAATGGAAATTCGGTGACATTAGAAAAGTGAGTAACAAAAAGAACAAATGTTAATGTTTATAAATTACAACGAAAGACAGATGTACGGGATACACAGA
Source organism: Begonia fuchsioides (assembly GCA_003255005.1). Taxonomy (NCBI): domain Eukaryota; kingdom Viridiplantae; phylum Streptophyta; class Magnoliopsida; order Cucurbitales; family Begoniaceae; genus Begonia; species Begonia fuchsioides. Next base: position 86,399 of record QAOC01007636.1, on the reverse strand, counting down.
CAATCAAAAAGATCTTCAACTCGTCGTCGGAACATAACATTAACAGCTACTCTTCGAATTCCAAGTTCTTGAAATCCTCTTCCAGTTCGTCCACTCGTTGTTGGTCCCTCCGGACTGCGTCGCTCCAGTCCTTCATGCAAATGAGTGCCTCCACAAGCTCCGGTGCCAGACTTGCGCGTCGGTCGTCGTATACGCGTCCACCTGCACTAAAAGCCGACTCGGAAGCTACAGTTGAAACTGGCGGTGTTAGTAAATCCCGTGTCATTTTAGCGAGCACGGGATACATGGCTGCGTTGATTTTTCACCAACTCAAAATGTCGTAGGCCTCGTCTCGAGCAATTGGAACTCGATTGTCCAGATACACGTCGAGTTCACTCTTATCGAAACCAAACGAATGCACGTCGCTTTCTAGTTTGGCGTCAATGGCATCCATAGCATTTAGTGGTATTCCGAAACTAGAACTACCACCGGACGTTGATGCCACATTGGACGAACTATGAGTTCTTGCCCCGAAAAATCTAAGTTGGTAAGTCTCAAACAAGATAGTAAGGTCTCTATGCAATGTGTTAGGATTGCATACGAGGGCGAAACCTAGGTTCTCCAAAATTTTATCGAGCATCAACTTCGTGCCCTTGATTTTATATTTCAGAAGCATTATCTAAGGTAATACTGAAAATTCGATCTCTTATGTTGTATTCTTGTAAAATACCAACAATGTATCGATAAATTGTGATACCACTATGAGGGTATTCACAACTCCGAAAACCTAAAATTCGTTTATTAAGTTGCCAATTCGCATCAATGAAATGCGAAGTGACAACAATATAACCGAGTGCATTGGGTGCATTGTGCTAGTTGTTGATTCATAAGCATAATGTTTGGCACAATATTTACATTGTGCCATATTTTCTATTGTCGTTCCTATTTTCACTTCTATTATTTGAAAATGTTTCCATATTTCCGACGTTTTCGATTTCTTTACTCGAGGGCCAGACGTGGATGCTTGTGCAGATGTGTGTTAATCCGACAGAAAAAGCCGGCTTCATAGGTGCAACTTCTTGCACCTCGTCGTCGGAAGACGGAAACGTTTCAAATTCTACGTATTTCGGTGGTGAATCCATAATAAACAATGACTACTTTGAACAAAAAATCTACTTAATACCGTTCACCGATTTGTTGCAGCTTGTTAATTGCAGTAGAACGATGCTTGAAGGCTATAGAATGATTTGCACAAGAGAGTTTACGTAAAACATTTATCAGCTAACCTCTACAATTTATAGAATTCACGCATAACAGCTACATGCGGTCGACCTTCCTTTTCAACACGGTCGACCTTACGTTACCGTTGCATATGGAAGTTATAGCCGTTACATTAAAACGGTCGCCCGTCTTTATAAAAACGGTCGACCTTTTTATAACTACTGGTCGACCTTTTTTTATACGCGGTCGACACTTTCACAACAATCATGCGTATTGCGGTCGACATTTAATTAGCGGTCGACACTTAAAAACGTTCTGGAATGTATAGCGGTCGACACCTTATTTTGCGGTCGGCCATCCAAATTTACATATGTATTAAGTGTCGACCGCATGTATACTAAGTGTCGACCGCACTACAGTGTCGAGCCAACCGAGCCAGCTCTCGAGCTGGCTTTCGAGCCGGATCGGTTGGCTAGGTATTTCCGAGCCCACGAGCCAACTCGAGCGAGCTGCACTCTCGGGCTCGGCTCGAGCAAAAGCTCGAGCCGCTACAGTGCCGAGCCAAACGAGCGAGCCAGCTCGCTGGGACAACACAGACGTTAAACTTAAGTTCTTGTACCTAATCTACCATCTTTGAGTCTGAATTATAATCGTGTCGACACTATGCACTATTTACTTTCTTTAGATTGTTAGTGCTCTATTGCTTGTCATGTACTAAGCGGACAACGTAGATCATACCCGATTTGTCATAATTCAAACCACGATTGGAATTTCAAAGAGAGATCTTTCGTGTATTTTGATCCATAATTAAACGTATTAAATAAGGAAGATAAATAAAATAGAAATTAACCATAAAATTATTGCATTAAACAAGACCACATAAACCAAAAAGAAAAAAGAAACTCTAATCGAGCATTGCCTGCAAACGCTGACAGAAACTTTGCAGATAAGAAGAGTCCAAGTCTTCCTCTAGCAAAAGCATCCTCAGCCTCCCATGGCCGCCTCTCACTTCTTCCCCTATTTCACAATCCTTCTCCATCACCATTGTTACAGCTCTGCAAACACTTTCTTTACAAAACAACCCATCTTCTTCTCCCTTCTCCACCTCCACCCCAGCCTTCAAACCACTGCTCATCATCCTCGCATTCACAACCTGATCCCCAAACTGAGGCAAAAGCACTAACTGGCATTTGTTGATCAGAGCCTCGGCCAAGGACCCAGATCCACAGTGCGTTACAAAGCACCCCACCGATGGATGCTCCAAAATCAGCTGCTGTTGAACCCATCCGCCATGGACGACCCCTCGTCCTTGCACGCGCTTTGCAAATCCTTCTGGTAAAGCTGTTTCGATTGAATCTTCTCCTGATGGCGGTTTGAGCACTGCCATGAAAGGTCGGTTTGAAAGCTCTAAACCCAGAACCAGTTCGTCGAATTGATTCTTGTTTAAGGTGCACTCGCTTCCCAATGCGCAGTAAATTACCGACTCGGGGTCGAAATTCGCGAGCCATTTTGCCCATTTTTGGTCTAGTTTAGACGTCGGTCGTTCAGGCACGACGGGTCCGGTGAGGAGCACAGGTTTGGCGAATTGGGTCTCGAGGTAATCGATGAATGGACCTTCGATTTCTCTACAAGATCTGAAAGCTAAAGCGTCGCTATGGCTTAAGCTAGTGAACTGACGTTCAGTGAAAGTAATATCGCTTCCGAATATGTAGTTTCTTCTCTGGAAGAAAGCTCGAGCTTCATGTCTATGGAGTTTCATGGTTGAAGGAAACCCAGATGGCGGGTTCATGATAAACGATTCGCTCCACTCATGATCGCTAACCCGCCTAGCCGGTGACAACGTGTAACCGATCGTAACTGGACTGATAATGCAGTAATGGATAGCTTTGATCCCCATTCGATGAGCCAACGAAGGAATCCAATGAGTGAAATCGAAGAAGATGAACTGGGGTTTGATTTGGCAGAGGAAAAGCTCGATATCTTTCCGTGTGTTATCCATGGCCGTCATTAGGTGAGAGTGGAAAGTGAAAGATACGTCAGAAGTTGTCTCGGCACCTGGAGGGAGGCCGTCGACGGGCGGAACGGAGATCGGAACGAAGGTTATGAGATCAGGGTAGAGATTGAAATGCTGTAATTTGGACTGAGTTCTTGAAGGGACGAAAAACGAAATTCGATGGCCATTTTTGGCGAGCTTGTTGGAAAGGTGAAGAAATGGAGTGAGATGACCCATTGCAAACCAGGGAAACATGGCTATGCTCATCGTCTTCTCCCCCATTTTCCTGCAGCGAAAACTCAACATTAATGGCAGTAATCTCTTGGCAGAAAGAAAGAAAGCAACTTTACTATCTGGCCTGAACTGACATTCAAGAACCAAACTCTTACCTGTAAGATCTCCGGCGGGGCTCTGCTCTGGTTGCTCAGGCCAAGTTTAGTAATTTTTTCGCCGAGAAGAGAGCCGTAGTTATAGGCGAGAGAAACATAGAGAGTAGGCAGGTAGACGAATAATGGGGCGAGCTAACCCCCGGTCGTAACAGTACATGAAAGGTTAGTAAAGATGGCCAATGTGGGGTTGGGGTTGGAAAACCCTCCAAGGGCTTCTAAGTTCTAACACACTACAATGTCATGGGCTCGTTTAGCTTGGTCATTTTAGACGGATAACTAGTCTAGAAAGGCCGTGTCAACTCAACTAGCCATCCTCGCTTTCTATGGGGAATGGATGGTCAGTCCATGTCACTCGAATTAGAATGCCAATTATTAGCATCCATTGCAAAAGTTCATCCAAGCTCCAAGTCATCATACGCAGAGTAATAACTACAGGTGGGCGGATCCAATCTATATTCGACGATCCGATCCTATCCGATCGGATTTCGTCGGATCGGATCCAGTATTCGGTAGAGTAATACCTTATTTGATCTGACTTTTGGATCGTTATCGGATCGGATTGGCGAGTCCGATTAAATATCCCTAAATTTCAATTGGGGTTTCACTTTCAACTTTCAAGCTCTCTATCAATTTTGTGCAATCCCGTCCCCGCATTCGCGACGAACCACCGAACGACGAACAACCTCGTCAGACGAAATCCGACGACGAACAACCGGACGTACAACCGCCGACTAACCCCGACTCCGAGCACCGTCGACGACTAACCCCGAAGAACAGACGGCGCACCCCCACCCCAACACCGGCTACCGAAAATCCGACGAAGAACCGCCACCGGCTGCCTCTGCCTCCTCCTCTGCTCTCGAAATTCGGCTGCCCCGACTCCGAGAGTACATACCCTAGACTCGAGAGTGCATACTCGAAACTCGTTGTTGCTGCATTAACGAAATTAGGTATTGAACTTTTTTATTGCATATTTGTTTTGGATTAAGATTGTTTTGAAATGGAGATTAGTTTCAGTCTGGAACATGAATAGTTTTAGACTTATTGGATTGGATCCCTCTCTCTGGAAAATGCTCGGAAATTTGGATGCATTGGATCGGGATTTATTGACGATTCCGATCCGATCTGATAAATTTAAATGAATTCGGATCGGATTCGGATGAAGTTCTGGAGCCGATCCGATCGGATCCAAAACTCCAATCCGACAATTGTCGGATCGGATTGGATCGGCAACAATCCAATCCGATCCGATCCAATCTGACCCCCACCCCTAGTAATAACTCTACAACAATCTACAGGTTGTGCCAGCCATGCTAGCATCTAGTCAACCAATGGTTATTACGAAAGTTCAAATTCAAATGTTATTAAAAATCATGGTCCAACTAAAATGTTCAAATCATAACATATCTTATTATAATCGAATCAAAGTAAATAAATTCCTAAAAAAAATTTACGTCTTCACCAAAATACAAACTTATTAAATACTTATTCAAGATTCTTGCCTCTAACACGATTAATAACTAACACCTAAAATTTTGGGAGGAGAGGTTGAATAGATAAGTAACTAATTCGTAAGTTACTTATGTCCGGTGCATATAAATTTAATCTTAAATTTATTCTTTTTAATTAAGAATGCCATACTAACTACTATAATGCACATAGTAAATAAATTATATTTAAAAATCATAATTGTTCTTTTTATTCATTTAAACTGGCTCATCAAGTCTTATGAGTCGAGGAAATGAGTGACTAAGTCGTAGACTACTTCTGCCTAGTATATTCAGATTAAATATTAAGTTCATTTTTTTCAATTAAAAACGCAATACTATTTGCTATAATGCATGTAGTAAATAAATTATGTTGAAAAATCATATTTTTTTTCTTTTTATTCATTTAAAATCAGCTCAAGGTCATATAAGGTATTAGCAAAATAGTCTCATGCATAAGTAGTCATACACATCAAAGAACCATCACAGATATATAAAGAAAAACACATCACAATGAAAAAGGAGGAACAACTCATAGACTAGTTCACGCTTACCATATAGAGATATGGAGATAGGCGGCTCAACATCTCAAGAGACAAAAAGAAAACTTGTCATCATTCCAAAAAGATCCAACTATAGACCCGGTCAATCAATGGTTTAAAATAAAATGTGACACAATAGAGTCATTGTTATTACGATCAAGATCGTGGTCTTTATAACTCTCATCGAAAACCATCGTATGCATAATACCCTGATCAGGTTTATGGGTTATCAAGCCCTCAAGGAAAACGTCAGTACCGCCGCTCCATCTCCACCACATATCAATATGACAAATCAATAATAACATCTAGTTAAGCCCACAAAAAAATTAATATTAAGTTTAAAACAATTAACCAAACCACATTCAAAATACTAAAAAATTGAGCTAACAACCAATTCTAGTTGTATATTTTCTGAGTGTCGATCATTAAAATAACATTGTTTCTAAGAAAATCATGCATCAAATAATTGAATAGGGAAAACATAAATAGCTATGCATGTAGTAAAAAACGCAATACTATCTGCTATAATGCATGTAGTAAATAAATTATTTTGAAAAATCATATTTTTCTTTTTATTTATTTAAAATCAGCTCAAGGTCATATAAAATATTAGAAAAATAGTCACATGCATAAGTGACTATACACATCAAAATGCCCTCACATATATATAAAGAAAACCACATCTCAAAGAAAAATGAGGGTCAACTCGTAGACTAATTCAGGTACACCACATAGAAATATGGAGATAGGTTGCTCAACCTCTCAAGAGGCGGAAAGAAAATCCGCCATCATTCCAAGAAGATCCAACTACAGTGACCTGACCACTCAATGAATTAAAATCAACTGTGTCACAATAGAGTCATTGTTGTGACGATGAAGATCGTGGTCATTATAACTCACATCGAAAACCATCGTACGCATAATACACTGATCAGGTTTATGAGTTATCGGCCCTCAAGGAATGCGTTAGTATCGCCGCTTCATCACCCACCACGTTTCAATTAGACAAATTAAATAATAACATTCAGTTAAGCCCACCAAAAATTAATATTAGGTTTAAAACAATTAACCAAACTACATTCAAAATACTAAAAATTTGAGGTGACAACCAAGTCTGATTGTGTATTTTTTGAGTTTCGATCACTAAAATAACATTGTTTCTAGTAAAATCATGCATCAAATAATTGAATAGGAAAAACATAAATAACTATGCATGTAGTAAAGAACGTGATACTATTTGCTATAATGTATGTAGTAAATGAATTATTTTGAAAAATCATATTTTTTCTTTTTATTTATTTAAAATCAGCTCAAGGTCATATAAAGTATTAGAAAAATAGTCACATGCATAAGTGACTATACACATTAAAGTACCCTAACATATATATAAAGAAAATCACATCTCAAAGAAAAAATGAGGGTCAACTTATAGACTAATTCTTGCACACCACATAGAAATATGGAGATAGGTTGCTCAACATTTCAAGGGACAGAAAGAAAATCCACCATCATTCTAAGAAGATCCAACTATAGTGACCGGACCACAAAATGGCTTAAAATCAACTATGTCACAATATTTGATTAAGGTTTATCGAAATAATATCGTTGATTAAGGAGGAAATGTAAAGTGAATGTGACATATTCTTAAAGCATAAAGTATAATTTGACTTAATATCATGTTTATGTTAATTAACCCGCACTAGTTTTTTCATCTTTTCTTATTCAATTAATTATTTTAATTTATCGTAAAAGTAGGTAACTTTTTTTAATACTATAAAAATTGATAGAGAAGATGAGTTTTTGGAGGTTAAATCTCGAACCCTAACTTGTACGGTTTTCCCCAAATATTGACAAAAATATCAATTAACCTTGAACGATTCCTCGACCAATGTTTGTCACCTCGTCGTTGCGGACGTTTTGATGCTTGTTTCGGGTTGAACGGAGTTGAATGGACTCCGACCCTCTCTCATTCTCGGTGTCGCCAGTAGGGATGGGCATGGGTCGGTTTGGGTCGGGTTTTTAATCAACCAGCACCGACCCATTTGGATTTTGGTCCCAAACTTGAAATCAAAGACCGACCCGAAACCCGCACTCTCCGGGACAACCCAACCCAAACCCATCTGGGTTGGGTCGGGTTGGGTTTTTGGTCCTATTAAAAAATTCTTTCAAAATAAAAACATCCATAAAAAATATTCATAAAAAACATCTATCAAAATGAAAATATCTATCAAAATAAAAACATTCATCAACATACAAACATTTAAAAAAAAATATCCATCAAAATAAAAACATCCATCAACATCCAAACATTTATAAAAAAAATATTCATCAAAAGAAAAATATTCATTAAAATAAAAACATCCATCAAAGTAACTCTTCAATTCCATTTGTCTTTCATTGTCCATCATATCTTACTCTTGTCAATCTCATCTTTTCTGCAAAATCAAATAATACAAATTTGTTATTTACATTCATCATATACAAGCTAGATGATATTTGATAAGTAGAATAATTGGTTTACCATTGACTTTCATTATGTAATAATTGTT
>QAOC01007636.1:0-70130 GCA_003255005.1 Begonia fuchsioides | reverse complement strand
GTCCTTTATTAAATAAAATCAATATTCCTTTTATGTCCACCAATCAGAATTCTTCAGATTTTGCTGACTTTTCAACTTATGTCGACATAATGGTCAACTTATGTCGACACCATGGTCGACCAAAGAAATTCCCGAGAGTTATTCTATGTCGACCGCTCGTCTATTGTGTCGACCGAAACTTACTTGAAGGTAGTCCTTTAGTATATTTAACTCAACTTACTTCATTACTTTTACTTAAACCTAGCAACCATCGAACAAACACCAATCAAACCCAAACACTTGGGCCGGTGCACGGTGTGATACACCCCAGACAGAGTATTCTTCTTCCAATTATTCATAATCGTAACCAACATCTATAAAGAAAAATCTTAAACACTTTCATTTTAAAAATCAAAATTCTTAAAATAAACGGGGGTTGTTACATCATGGGCCCGGTTTCTTCATCTTATGAGAACCTGTATATTTTACTAGGCATGAAATATGTTTCTAAATGGGTAGAAGCCACAATTCTTCCACTAATGAGGCTAAGGTTGTCACTCGTTTCCTACATCGAAATATCTTTCATGATTCGGCATAACGAGAGCTATAACTCATGATATTATTGGAGGAATATAGAGTTAAGCACAAAGTTACAACACTGTATCACCCTCAAGCAAATGAGCAAACAAAAGTATCAAATTGGGAAATCAAAGGAATTGTGGAGAAAGTTGTTGACACCAAAAGGAAGGATTGGGCAAAAAATTACCTGATGCTTTTGTGGGCCTACCGTAGAGCCTGCAAGAGTCTAATTGGAACATTACCATTTTGGCTTGTTTTTGGCAAGACTTCCCGTATACTAGTCGAATTATTATGTAAACTATATTGGTCGATTGTCAAAATTGAACATGAATGTGGAAGCCTAAGGAGATTTAAGGTTGTAACAACTCCATGAGTTAGAGGAGTTTCGAAAAATCTCCTACAAAAATGTAGCAATGTATGAAGAAAAAGTCAAAAGGAAGCACGATAAAAATAATCAAGAATGGACTTTTAATGTCGAGTAAAAAGTGTTATTATACGATTCAAAATTTAAATTATTTTTGGAGAAACTAAAATCAAGATGGACAGGATAATACTTGATCACAATACTAAATTCGTGTGGAGTGATCGAACTCCGTAATGATCACAATACTACATCGCCACCACAAGAGGTCACACTAGTCTCGATTTTTGGAGTTATGAGTCCACCCATCAGGAGAACCTGCTCGAAAGTTTCAACATCCATGTCGGCACCAATCTTGGTTCCATTCACTAGACAGAAGAGGAACACCAAAATAGCCGCTGTGCCACATGCTCTACCGTCACTTGCAGTGGTGCCTCGTTCAAAAGCCGTAGCACCTGAACCTGCATCATCAACTCTGACGCATCCTAGCATCGCCCAAAAGCCTTTGCAATTCGGCGACTTGCAAAGCCTAGCTTGATTTTGTGATGAATCTTGCGTTCGATTCGAGCAATCTTTCAAGAACCAGACCTATGCTTCTAAGAAGAGCTTTCGTGAGACTCTTAGGACTCACCAAGAGTACCCGACCTACATCACCGATACTATCGAGAAGTAGAGTTGTGGGAATTTCGGTGCCCAACCTGAGTAGCCAACTCTCTCCATGGTGAGAGAATTTTACTTTAATTTTGCATCTGAATCGCCGAAAGAAGTTATGAACTGACATAAGAAGGTGTCCATCACATCTGAGCGCATCAACGACTTCTAAAAACTTTTGCAGGCTCCCAACGAGTTTTTTGCCTACTCAAAGAACACGTCACTTGCTTTCCTTTCCGAAGTCCTCAACACAGTTGCTCTACTAGGAGCTTCTTGGCATATCGCGCAATTGGGTGCTTACATCATTGTGAGCAATTGGCTTAAATCTCCTATTCCCATCACTAGTGTCCACCTTCTAGAATTGATTTTCAAGACTCTACAGCTCATGGAAACTCCCCTAAACCATTTTGAGATTCAAAAACATTACACGCTTGACATTCTGAAAAAAAATGGATGCCCAATTGTGATCTAACCCAGTAAAAGAACAATCCCAACAGACCAGCCCAAATGATGAAGTGGGCGGATAATCTTCATGGGACTTATTTCTAACATCTTTTTACTTTCTTTTTTCCTGTGATTTTGGTCTAATTTTATTTTTTTGGGCTCAACAACTAGGGCATTGTTGAGTTTAAGTTTGAGGAAGAGGTGTACCAAAGTAAACAATATTAATGAAAAACATTATGTCCTAAAAACCGAATGACTGAAAGTGCAAATGACACAATCATCCCCATACACATTAATGATGGAATTCCATTTTCTCAACCCTTTACAAATGTCACTTGTTATCGATAATTTTTCTCCAAAATAACCGAGGTGACTTTCCAACAAAAGAAATCCTCTTTACACGAATTGTTATCTTGAACATCATCTTTCTTGAAATTCTTAAGACATCAAGTTATGTGTGGATTTTAAATTTTTAAGACTTCGCTCAAAAACATACTTAGGACAAACAATTTTTCTTAGGGTGAAGAGCTACATGGTGACAAAAGAAAAATAGATAAAAAGTTTTTAGTGGAGTATCACTTCATCCGTAGTCTTTTGTGGATAGTTAGTGAGTGAAATACAACACTTCATTCTTAGTCTTTTTTGAATAATTGGTGAGTAGAATGCAAGCATTTGTCATTTCCAATCTACTTTCAATTCTCAAGTGATTCATTTGGATACTCGATGGATTCTATGGATTCTAGGCGATTTTGAAGAAATTGAAAACTGAGCATGATAGATAGAGCTTACAAAATTTGAGAAAATTGATGATCAAAATAACAAGCTCACACAATCACTTTAATGGATATATTGTCAAAGAATTATCCAACGTTATGAGCCGTTATAAAGTCATATATTTGTGATTATTTCAAGTTAAGTTAATTGAAAAAAATCTAAAAATTGTTTGTGATTGTTTATTTTATAAAATTGCTAGAGGAAGAGCAATAGCCTAAGTTTGGAGATGTGTCAAATCTTAAAAATGCATAATATTTATGATTTTATAGTGACTAAATTGCTTAAAAGTAGTCAATATTTAAATTAAAAATCGTGTTTTTAGAGAAATGCTGCAGCGATGCCGCAACATTACGTATAACATTTGCACGACAAATTTTACGTAATATTGAGAAAAATCGAGAATATTTTATTCTTAGAAGATTTTTTTTCTGATCCAATTACGGATATGGTGCTCATAGGAGTTTGGAAAACCTTTTTTCTGAAGCTGGTTTTGGTGGCTTTAACATTGTTCGTAAGCTTGGAGCAAGATCTCCTACAGAACTTTACCCTTGATCGTTCTTACAAACACAATAGTCTAACTATTATGAATAATTGGTGTGTGTTTTCTTGCTCTTCGAACGATAAACATTCTCCAATGCAACACTTTCCAATTTGATATAAATACAACTTTGTTCTTGTTGGGAACAATATCAAAGATTCCCTAAACTACCCAAATACCTTGTGTGAGAAATGAGTGTCAAATTAAAGCCATGTACTATTCAAACCAAGCAAATAGCTAGCAATCAAAAACCGATAGCCCCTAATATTTTTACATGGAAATCCATCCGAACAAAATTATAAATAAAATGCGACAGGCCACCGTATCAAACCATCAATTATGACAAAATAATGAGTACGTCCAAGTTTCCATTATGTAACACCAATGGGTTACAAACCGCATCATGATAATAATTAATCTTCACTAGCACAACAAAGCATTTCGGACTCGGTAACAAACAATCGACAACTAAATTTTAGGTTAAATTTGGAAGGACTCTAAGGAAATTATAAACATTAACTGAAACTTTGCAAAGTTTGTGGGAAGGATTTATGTGTCTGATTTCACTTTCTTGGATTGCCTAATAAGTTTTTCTCCTTTCTCATTTTTCCTATCACTTCATTCACGGCCCTGCCTATCCAACCAACGCTCTTTTGTTCTAATTAGACAAAAAATTCGTAGTCGGTTGTGTTTCATTTGTGTTGCTCTGCTTTGACATATGAATTCAATGATATCTAACATTTATGAGGTCAGATCTCGAATGAAATATCAAATTGGAGAGATTGATAAGACTCTCACTATCAGTAAGATAGTCAATTTATTTTTTCTGGGCTAAGTTTTTCTAAGAATTTGACAATATGTTCAATTTCTATAGTATACGAAGAATCATACTTTTATAATTTAGATTGCCAAGATACATCTCCCTTTACAAGCTCATGAAAAACCATGAAGTAGACTTTCTAGAATCCGTATATTCCGTCGAATCTCTGTATCAAATCAAAGTTAGTTCACCCTTAAAAAAACACAAACGTATCTAAGTAGTAACTTTCAAGCATTTTAGGATCCATCCCGACCCAATGTTCGTATAATTGTATGAGCTATATATGACTCTGTGCAAATCATAGCATACATCAAAATGCATGTAGTGTTCATCTCTTCCTTTCTTTCTTTTATCTTTTACAGGACACAGCTTCAAACAACTTGAAATGGTAGAGGTCTTACCTTTGTTCATGTTGAATCTCCCAAGTATTGCTTAAACATGGCCCTTTTGAGATAATCACAATATCTTATTGTTCACTTCTTGAGTTATCTTCTAAGCAAAACATAAATGTATCTTAGTAGTGACTTTGTATATGAGTGCAAATTACGCCAAGCAGCATTACTGATACATCACATGTTCAATGAAACCTCTCTCTCTAAGTATTATCTTGATTCTTACTTCTTTCACAAAAAAAAAGAAAAAACTAATAAATGAAAACATGTAAAAAAATCTTTGAAATCTTTTGTCCAGGCATCAAACCCTATTCGTTGATGATTTTTATGGATGCCGACTACTGAAATTTCAGACAGGAATGGAGGAATTGTGTTCAGGATCACTCTCAATTTCAAGATTTTGCACAAGTATCTTTATTAGTGAGTGTTATCTAACAAGGACGTCGGTTAGTTTTGTAATAAAAGGTTAATGGTACAATTCATGGTTAAATAAAAAATATACCCTGAATTATGAGTTTTTAACAAAATAATCATTATTCTTTCATATGAATATAATAAATTCGTGTAGGTCCTTGCTTTCTGCATGATATAGATTGGCGGGTCCCTCTACTTCGAAAACATGTAAAGTTCCAATCCATTGTAGAACTTAATTCAACGAAGCTGAATTCAATTTGATGTGTACATGTGAACATCTCTCCACATTTTTACACGCGAGATTTAATACTTCGTACGAAAACAGATGAGCAAATAATGCAAACAGTAATGAATGCGATATAAACCTACATAGTTCAACACAAGATACTACAGATCCCACGCAAATACCAAAAGATTATTAAATACTTTAAACCATCCTAGGATGAGCTCTAATGTGATGGAAAAAGCGGCCAATTAATTCTCGATGTCGAGTCGGGGTTGAGCTTGGAAAACATATCCGACCTACCAAACCTAACAGTTCGGATGAGATCTATTATTTTGATTTTCAATATTATTTTTAAAGTTCATTTCCATCAGCCAAAAATTGATCAAAAAGTGAAAAAATACAGTTGAAAAATGAATTTTTAATTAGCAATATCATTTCTTATTGAAAAGCTATTTGTATTTGGTATCATTGATAAATAATATAGTCTTAGGTTAGTAAATCTGAACTAAACGGCGCCCAAGTCTACCTCGAGCAGCTTAACTGAGTTTCAACAACGAGGTCCAATGTAATTTGGTATGCATAAATCTCCCTAGTATTTATAGAGGGGCAAGTGTTTGTGGTGATTTGCAAGCTTCGTCGAAAACTCTAAAATGGCAAGCCAAAGGGAAGTGGTTGCAGAAAGAAAATCTATTCTTGAAGCCCAAGCTTTCGCTTGGAACCTTACTTTCAGTTTTATGAAATCTATGTCGCTAAAGTGAGCGGTGGAACTAGGAGTAGTAGACTTGATCCATAACCATGGAGGAACTCTTGCTCTTTCTGAGTTACTCAAAGCTCTCAACCTCCACCCCTCTAGAGCTCACGCTCTTCATCGTCTCATGCGCCTCCTGGTTCGTCTTGGTCTCTTCTCTAACAATGGTGAAGGTGAAAAGAGGGAAGAAATATGTTACACTCTCACATCAATACGAAGTATCTGCTAATGACCCTCGATTCGGTTGCGCTTTCACCATGGCAGGAATTGAGCAAATGGTTCCATAGTGATTACTTGACAGCATTTGAAATGTTGAGTGGTAGGAATTTCTACGGCCATTTTCCTGATAACCCTGAGTTCGCTAAGCTGTTTAACGAGGCCATGATGTGGGATTCGAAGATGATTTCAATTGCACTGGTTGGGGAGTGTAAGGAAGTGTTTGAAGGGCTTAAATCTCTCGTGGACGTTGCCGGTGGATCTGGGGCAATGATGGAAGCCATAGCCGAAGCTTTCCCCCATATTCACTGCACCGTGCTTGATCTTCCCCATGCCATCGCTGAAAAGAAGGGACGTAAAAATATGGAATTTGTGAGTGGAGATATGTTTGAAGCTATCCCCTCGGCGAATGCTGTATTGCTCAAGGTTTGACATGCTTTCTCCACCTTACTTGTTTGTTTTAAAACTCCAAGTTCGTTTACAATCATTTTTTTTTGTGGTGGCAGTGGGTTATCCATAACTGGGATGATGAGAAAAGCATCGAGATCCTTAAGAATTGCAAGAAGGCGATTCCAAGCAAAGAAGAGGGAGGAAAAGTGATCATAATCGACATGGTAATGAACGAACCAAACGAAGATGATGCCGCCAAAGACTCTCAAATCTTTCTAGATTTGCAGATGATGTTGTTCTAGGGTGGTTCAGAAAGGAGTCTGAAGGAATGGGAAAACCTCTTTTTTGAAGCTGGTGTTAGTGGCTACAAAATTGTGGGTAAGCTTGGGGCTAGATCTCTCGTAGAAGTTTATCCCTGATTGTTTGTACAAACTTACTCGTGAATTTGACTCTTTGGTCATTTACAACCAAAAAATCATCAGATATTTGTGTGAGATGTAGGGTTTCATGCTTTGACATAAGCTCGTTAGCATAAGTATCTCATAAATTGGACTTTTACTTGTAGAAACTACTTATCTACGCATAAGTTAGAGGTTTCATGCAGCCTCTAACTTAGAAGCTCCTGCAAAACCAATACCTTCCTTAGATGTTGATATGAAGTAGGGTAGTCTAACTTATCGGTAATCGACGAAGACTTGCATGCAATATTGAAACTAAACCTATTATAAGCCGAGTTTGGGAGATTATCGATGAGCAAAGAATCCCGAAAATAGTTAACGAGTTTTGCGAGGAGAATTTGGACTTTTGCGATAGGTTTCCACTTTTTGACGCGGTACATAGAGGAAGATGAAGGTGAACCTCAACACGCTCGAGGTCCCGTGGGAGAATGATGTCATATTTTGTGTCTATTAGTTTGAAATCTTGAAACTTTTACATTTCTATGAGTTCATTAATCTTGTGATTGAGTGAATATATTCTTCTAATTCATTCTAAAATTGTTTTAACAATATTTTATTGTTGCCGACATCGTACCGGTATAGAAGAATCGTGATCAGAATTTAGTTGTCCACATGAAAAAAATTCCACTTTGTCGATCAACTACGGCATTACTTTGGCTTCGACACTCTAATGCATGTGGAGACATCTTAGGTGATGAAATTTTAAACCTTTAATATGGTCACCAATGCATATTTATTGCTGAAAATGAGGTTGGCAGATTTTGTATGTGACATTTTCTACTTTGCAGCAGCTTTTTACTTTTTATAATCCTTAAATGTAACTTATGTTCTTCATTTTATTGTTAAAGTCGCTGCCCTTAACATGTTATAGCAGACTCTCAATTGCTAGATTATATAATCATGTCGTGTTTTGACTGGTGCATCACTTTTAATATATTATTTTGCTTTGATTTATTTATTTTTACTTTATGTTATATTTAAAGGTTAGTTAGTTCGTGTTATCTAACAACGACTCTGATTGATTTTGTTAAGTAAAGCATTTATGATTTAATTCAGAGTTAATGTTCTGAAATATGAGTTTTTAACAGAATAATCATTTTAGTTTCACATGAACAAAATTAATTCTTGTAGGTCTTTGATCTGTACACGCATGGCTCATCTTTGGATAGCTAATCACCGTTATGTCAATAGTCTGGTCCATGCTCCTCCGAAAACAAGTGACCCGATCTCCACTTGTTCGAAGACATGTGGGGGGTCCCAGCTAGAAATTGACGAGTCTATTCTCCTTCGAAAATAAACGAAGAATTGGTGTTTTCTGTGCTACTTTGAAAAGAGCTTTGATATTATTGAAAAGAATAAAAAAAGTAAGAAGAACGAGTGTTTTTCTTGTGCTACATTGAAAAGACCCTAGCTATCATTAAAAAAGGAAAAAAAGTAGGAAGAATTGGTCTTTTTGGTCCTCATTGCATGAACCAAATGCCTATTTTCAAAGGGTTTTTTTTTCTTTTATAAATCCAAATTAATTATAAGTAATATCGTTTTAACTTACACAGCAGATCTTGCCAATGATGGAGCCTCTAAATTATCTCATTGGTAACGTCGCATGAACATGTTGAAACTAGGGTTGCGGAGCATGAAGACAGGCTCATCTCTCGACCTTATATACCAACGAACTAGACCTGCATGTTTGCCAATTGTAAAACAGTTTATAACTGAGTAGATAAATTAAGTATGATCTTAGATGACCAAAGTGTAACAAAAATTATGATTATAGTTTGCAAATTTTATGTAACATTTTTAAATAATATTTAGATTAAACCATGTCCCACCTTTTCCTCTTCCCATAGTTTTTTCATCCAAGGACTTCCATTTTTATTGAAATTATTAAAAGATTATTACATAATTTAAATCATCCCAGCTTGAGCTCTACTGGGATGGAAATGGTGGCCCGTTGATTCTCGTATTAGAGTCGAGCAGCCAAACGGATGTTTCAACAACGAGGTCTGGTGTCAAACTAACTGACCATGTTTCTAATTCTCCACCATTGGTTGCATTAATACCAGTTTTCAAATTCTTAGGAATTTCTGAGAGCATTTGCCTGATAACCATGAGTTGGTCCAGCGTTTTGACGAGGTGACGACGTTGGATTCCAAGATCGTTTCAATTGCTTTGGTTGAGGAGTGTGAGGAAGTGTTTGAAGGGCTTAAGTCTCTCGCAAACGTTGCCGGTGGATCTAGGGCAAGGATGGAAGCCTTAGCCGAAGCTTTCCCCCATTTTCACTGCACTTTGCTTGATCTTCCCCATGCCATCGCTGAGAAGAAGGGAAGTAAAAATTTGGAATTCTGAAAATTTTGGATCTTCACCCGTCGACCTTCATAACTAGTAGGTTGACAATAATACACTCGTGTCTACCTCGATCGACCCTTCCTACCACTTGTGTCGACTCACAATTAATGCTACGAGTGTCTTGAGTATCAATCCAAAGAGGTTTATCACTTTACATTTCTCGCAAGGTTTTGACAATTTGGAGCTCTTGGATCAAATTTCTTATTTCAAAGGTTTACACTTCTCTCGAAGTTTATATAAATTAAGAAAATAATTAATTAAAAAAATAATTGATATGATAATTGTAAATAAGGAATATATTATTAGATTGGAGTTTTGTTTCTTTCTTTGCAATAAATTTATTTCTTTCTTTAGATTAGATTGAAACAATTATAGAATAGTTTTTTTTTTTCATTTAGATATATTTAGAGCATTCTATGAATTCATGTAACCTTTCAATTGTAAATCAATGAAAGTGATTATTCTCAATTATGATTTTTAATTTGGTATCCAAGCCATTTTCAATGTCAATCATCTAGAATTGAAGCTACCACAACTATTTTTTCTTCTTCATCTTTTATTCTAATTTCTTCTTTATGTCTCATCAATGGAAAAGAGTGGTAGTGATTGTCATGAGAAGAATGGAAATTCTACCATTGGTTTTTCAATACATAAGAGTTCTCTTGATCCAAAATGCAAAATTCTTCGCCCCCAAGGCTCCTACACCCTGGCCCGAAAGCATGTGCGGGAGTTAATCACGGTGATTCAGCGGCCCAGAGATGAGAGGCCTTTACCTAACACCACAAGGAGCAACCTCAACATTAGAGGATTAAACTCACACACTGTGATGAGAGCAATACATAAGAGTTCTCATATCACACTAGATCGTCTTGACATAACAAACTATATTGAGTCACTGTTGAATGCTCAAAATAGGATTCGTAGAAGGAAGCGTTAGAGTTTTTGTCAAGTACCAATGTCGCAACAAAAAATGAACTTAGTACCAATGTCGCACCAAAAAATGAACTTTCAAAAGAATATGAATCTGACAAGACAAAAACTGTCTTGCCAAATCATGACTTTTTGATGCAATGGAAAAAGTTATGAGATCATTGCTCATTTGTCTTTATACGAAAAAAATATTTGAGATGTTGTGAAACAAACATATTCAGTTGATCATGATGCTTCAAAAACATATCAACTTTTTGTGAGTTGATGATTATTCGTCAAAATAAAGCATCCATTATCTCTTATTTTGAAAAAATTTAAAAAATATGATAACAACTTGTTGATATCGATGATTCTACCATGAAGTGTGCAAGTGATATAATTAAGTATACTACAAAGGTTAATGCAGAAAATGTGTATATTTTTTAGGCTGGATTCGAGCCCAATTAGATGGAGTAAGATGTACTTGCGACTAAACCAATGCCAGATATCCAAAATGTATATGCTATTGTTTGTTCAGAAGCTAATCGACAATGAGGTATGCTTGGAGGTATGATTCTAGCAGTTTCAATGGCTACAAAAAAGACTTCTGCATCAAACAAATATCTTAAATGTATCCAATGTAACGACACAAGTCACACAAAGGATACGTGTAATCTAGACTAGCACAAAAAAGAATGTGTGTCAAGTAATGTTTAACAATCAAGAGGATAACACCAACTCACAAGTCAATCTAGTCACAAAGTATTAACTTGCTTGGCAAAAAGGACATTTCTTTTTTTGTGATAGGGGTTGAATTATTGACTCAGGTGCAATAGATCATATGACATGTGATAAAGATAAATTCACTGGTTATCTCCTAAACATAAATTGTACGGGAGCACCGATGAATGTTACAAATGGTATCAGAGCTTCTGTCCCAACCAAAAGTGTGGTGATCTTGCCGACAAGAAGGTCGGGCCTCTTTATGTGGAGTGAATTTTAACGACCCATCCTGATGTTGTCTCGTTTTAGTGAAAGAGGAAGATTGACAATGGTAGAGAAAGAAGAAGATTGTACTATGTGGAAGAAAGTTTTGAAGATTCTTAAAAAACTCATTTGGTACAAGAAAATTCTGTTGATAGAACAAAAATAGATCTAGTTATAACATAGAATACTTGGGCACCCATATTTCTTCTATTTAAGAAAACTATTTTCTTCTTTATTTGTTGGGTTTGATATTTCTTATTTTATTTCTCAAACTTGGACTCTCACAAAAGGTCTTCGAACTAGTTTTATTTAAGTAAGAATCAAGCAATTACTCCTTTTTCATTAGTTTATTTAGATGTTTGGGGACCGACACATGTTTCAATTATTAGTGGCATGTAGTTGTATATTGTTTTTGTTGCTGATTGCACGAGAATGACCGATTTATCTGATGAAAAAGAAAAGTTATGTAAGTTTTGTTGGTTGCTTTTTTCATCAAATGATTTTAATTCAATTTGGTTTGTCAATAAAAATTATTTGATCCGATAATGGAGGTGAATATCTTAATCAAGATCTCATTGAATTCATAGAGTCAAATGACACGAGGCATCAAAAGACATGAACTTACTCACGATAACAAAATGAGAATGCATAACATAAGAATAGACGACTCTTTGAGGAAACTCAATATATTTTAATTGAAGGAAAAGTTCTCCTCTTACTTATGGGGTGAGGTCTTAAGTTCTGTAGTTACTTAATCGATACGACGCATTTAAGTACTCTTGATTTTGTATGACCACTAAATATTTTATCAGATCATCGTTCGCTTCGACCTATTGTTTATTTTCCATAAAAAAAAAGATTTGATTGTGTTGACTATGCTCATTTTGCACCCATATGAGAGAAATAAGTTTGAGTCTCGAGTAATAAAATACATTTTTATAGGATATGGTAAGAATCAAAAAGCCTACAAATGTTACAAGTCTTTCTCTAAGAGAATTTAAGTCTCTTTGAATGTGATCTTTCATGAAAATGTTTTTTTCTATCATACAAAAACTTCATTTCAAGAAGAGAGACATAATAAAGTGTCAAATATTAATGATGCAACATATATATTACCTCATGTCAATTTTCATCTGAAGTAATATCTACCTCTCATTTTTCAACTCGTATTAATTGAGATATACCTCCTATTAGATATGTACCTGACCTTAGAGCCAAAGTAAAATATCATGTTGGTAATCTTGTATCTTATGATCAATTATCAAAGTCATATGCATCTTATGTACTACAATTATCTTCTATTTCTATTCTTAGTAATTTACTAGAAGTTTTAAGAGACACAAGGTTGACTCAATCTATGGCATGAAAAATGACTTCACTTGAAAAAAATGCTACTTGAGACTTGGTGCTGCTTTTAATGAAAAGAAAATAGTATGATGTAGATGAGTGTTTGCTATTAAGCATAGGGGTGATATAATAACTTGAAGGTTCAAACACGACTAGTTGCAAAAAAGTATAGACATATTTGCACTTATTGCGAAATTGGATACAATTAGAGTAATATTATCATTGGACGTTAATCAAGAATGTTCACTTCTCCAATTTGATGTCAAGAATGTATTCTTTCAAGGAGATCTTAGTGAAAAAATATAAAATTAGAGTATTATTATCATTGGATGTTAATCAATAATGACTACTTCCCCAATTTTATGTTAAGAATGTATTCCTTTTCGGAGATCTTAGTGAAGAAATATACATGGATCCCCACTAGGAATCGACAAATACTCAAAAACACAAGAATGGTATGTAAACTTAAAAATATATTGTATGAATTGAAGCAATCTCTAAGAGCATGGTTGGGTAGATTTGCAAAATCCATGAAGCTTTTTGGATATCGAAAAAGTAATGCTGATCACACTTTGTTTCTAAAACACGAACATGGAAAAGACTTCGTTAATTATCTATGTAGACGATATGGTACTCATAAGTAATGATCTAGATGAAGCAAAAAATCTTCAAAAATAATTAGTTGATGATTTTGAAAAGAAGAAGCTAAATAATCTAAAACATTATTTTGTGTTGAAGTAGCTCGATCAAAAAATGGTAAACTTCTGAGCATTATACTTTTGTTAGAGTCAATCTTGTAACTGGGAGAAGTAAGAAGTAGTTGAATGTTTCTAGGTCTGGTGCAAAAGCAGAATACAAATGCATGATTTTTGAAGTATGTGAGTTATTTTGGTTGAGAATTAGAAGTTACAAGATTGAGAATACAAATGGTAAACTTCGTTTGTAAAATCTGAACATGCTTACAAAGACAATATTACTCAAAGTATTCGATAAATCCTTATGCAACTTAGGCATGTGCGACATCCACGCTCGAACCTGAGGGGGAGTGATGCAAATTAAGGATGTTATCAACTAAGAAAGATTGATATGTTAATTCTAAATAAGGAAGATATGTTAAATTTCGTATTTTGCAAGAGGTCTACACTTTTCTAAAAGTATCAAAAATTAAAGCTCTCTTGTTCTGCTAAAACTTACCATGGTCGACGCTTCCCTTTAGGTTCAATCGAAGCGTTGCCCCAAATATTTTACTAACATAGGTCGTATTTTTTACTTGACATTTTTATTCCAAGTTTAAGTAAGAATTATCAAACAATCATAACACATAAACTAGTAATTTCGGGAAAGAAAAGTTAAATTGTAAATATTGAATTGACACCGCAAAGTCAGACTTAGTAAATTTTTGTGGGACGATAGAAGAATCTTCAATGTGATGTCTTGTAGAGCGAACATAAGAAAGGTTGGTAGAACCGCGTTGGCAATCCGGTCTAAACTCTCTATCTCTTACTCTTTACATTTATTACATTAATTTCGCAAAATTATAATTTAAAAAATCAAGAAAAAACTACTCAAATTTGTATGTGACATTTCCTTTTTAGTAGCAGATTTTAACTTTTTTTTAATCCTTAAATGTAACTTATCTTCTTCTTTTTATGCTAATTTGTTTCCTTAATAAGTTATAACAGACTCTATATTACATATTTATGCTCAACAATCGGTAGACATGCCATGCTTTACTCAAGCAAACTTCTCAGTTCTCTTTATTTCTCTTTGTTAGTGCGTGTTCTCTTACAATGACGTTATTTAATTCTGGGTTAAACTCAAAATATGGTCTGAATTATGAGAGTATCAAAAATAATAACTATACTTCAAATTAACAAACTAAATTATTGTAGGTCCTTGCTCATTAAATGCAAGGCTCCGATACGTCCATACTCAGGTCCAGACTCCTTTGAAGACAAGTGAGCAGGTCTCCACGTGTTCCAAACATGTGGGGAGTCTCGGCTAGTAAAGGACGAGTCAATGCTACTTGGAGAACAAATTATTGGAATTCATTCATTGAAAACAGTCTCGCTGTTATCTGAAAAGAAGAAAAAAACAAGAAGAATGGGTGTTTTTTGTGCGGCATTGTAAAGGGCTGAGCTAATATTAAAAAGAACAAAAAAAGTAAGAAGAATGGGTCTTTTTTTGTCCTGCGTTACATTAATGCCAAGCTATTCACGAAGAAGGTGAGAGAAAAGAAGAGGACAAACTGAAGATAAGGGTAATGCAAGAAAACAAAGAGGATTTGGTGAGTTGGATATCTTTTAAGAGCGTGACGTGCCTCTTTTAGTTTCCTTGTAGTTTCTCTAGTACTTATAGAGGTTAATGCTGGGTAGGGAACTGTAAGCTTTGTCAAGAACTTGAAAATGGCTGCCGAGAAGAAAATGATTACAGAAAGGGGAACCCTTCTTCAACCGCAAGCTTTTGCTTGGACCCTTACTTTCAATTTTATCAAGTCTATGTCTCTAAAATGCGCAGTTGAATTAGGCATAGCAGACTTGATCCATAGCAATGGAGGAACTCTTGCTCTTTCTGAGTTGGTCAAAGCTCTCCACTTCCATCCCTCTAAAGCTCGCCCTCTTTATCAACTCATGCGTGTCCTTGTTCGTCTTGGCCTCTTCTCTGAGACCATTGGCGGTGAAAAAAAGGAAGAAATAAGTTACACTCTCGCATCAAATTCTCGTCTTTTTCTCCAAAGCGAGCTGATTGGAGCTGCCAATACGAAGCATATGCTAATGATCCTCGATTCGGTTATGCTTTCCCCGTGGCAGCAATTGAGCAGCTGGTTTCGTAGTGATTACTCGACTGCATTTGAGATGTCGAATGGTAAGAATTTCTACGGCCATTTGCCTGATAACCCTGAGTTCGCTAAGCTTTTTGACGAGGCCATGATGTGGGATTCGAAGATGATTTCAATTGCACTGGTTGAGGAGTGTATGCAAGTGTTTGGAGGGCTTAAATCTCTCGTGGACGTCGCCGGTGGATCTGGGACAATGATGGAAGCCATAGCCGAAGCTTTCCCCCATATTCATTGCACCGTGCTTGATCTTCCCCATGCCATCGCTGAGAAGAAGGGAGGTAAAAATTTGGAATTTGTGAGTGGAGATATGTTTGAAGCTATTCCTTCGGCGAATGCTGCTATGCTCAAGGTTTAACATGCTTTCTCCACCTTACTTGCTTGTCTTAAAACTCCAAGTTCGTTTACATAAAGTTCATTTGGTTGCTGGCAGTGGATTATCCATAACTGGGACGATGAGAAAAGCATCGAGATCCTTAAGAATTGCAAGAAGGCGATTCCAAGCAAAGAAGAGGGAGGAAAAGTGATCATAATCGACATGGTTATGAACGAGCAGGAGAAAGACGATGCCTGCACTGACTCTCAAATCTTGTTTGATTTGGAGATGATGGTGATCTTGAGTGGCGCACAGAGGAAATTGAAGGAATGGGAAAACCTCTTTTCTGAAGCTGGTTTTAGTGGCTACAACATTGTGCGTAAACTTGGGGCTAGATCTCTCATTGAACTTTACCCATGATTGTTGTACGAATTTTCTCGTGATTTAGGGTTTCGGCACGATCTAGGGTTGTGTGAGATTGGCTTTCATGCTTTGAAATAAGTTCGATAGCAGTAGTATCTCATAAATTTTGCGTTTAGAAATTACTTGTCTACATGCTATTGTGAATTGTGATGGTGACTATCAAAGTTTTTGAAACGATTGGTGCTTTTAATTACTAATAAATAATTTTATTAAGTTCGGAAGTTAAAGGAAAGGCATGAGATCTATGGCGGCAAACATTTGCCAAAGAAACTCTCAAATGCTCGACGTTCAATTTCACTAAATAGAGATTTGGCTTGCTATGTTCGCTGCAATTTTGAGTTGAAAAATCGAATGCAAAATCGAAATATTTCGAGAACCCAAATATTATTTTCAGTCGAAAAGTGGCCAACTGGACGACCGGTTACCTAAACTTAGAAGTTCGGCTTGCTTTTTCCCAAGACTAAGTATAATTATTGAGAAATACTAGCATTACTCTCTTAGTTTGTCCTCTTAGAACACACGCTAAAATGTAAAAAAAATGTTTCATTAAATTAAAATATAATTAATACAGTAAATTATAAATATTTATTTATTATGTGAGTATTATTAGGTTTATCTTCTTAAAATACTATTTTATTGTACTCATTGACTTGTCAATTTGTTATTAGTCTAGTTAAAATATATTAAAATAAAAATAATTATTTATAATATTTAATGTACTAATCACAATTCAATATGGCAGAAGATATATAAATAAAGTATGTTAAGAAGATAAAACAAGTATTACTTTAATTGCATTCATTGTGCCAATAATTATTTGACACATTAAAAATGATATAATAATAGGATCAACCTAGAATTATCCATAACTCTTACAATGTTCAATGTAATTATTTTAACATATTATTCTAAGTTACAGGGGAATTTTAATTTCAACTGTTGATTGAATATATTTTTAATATCTAGATCACCTTATTTTAAATATTAAGAAGGATAAGAGAGTTGTGGGAAGGATAGAGTATCGAAACTGAAACTTATACGGAACTTCTGTTGTCTAAACTGAATTGAAAATATTTTTGTGTCGATCCATTCCGTTTAATTTTTAATTTTTTTAAATAATATTATTTTTATTTTATTAAATAATAGATCAACAAAATATTGTTTTCTTTTCAAAACTAAATAATCATTTATCAAAAACATTTTTAATTCAAAAATAAATTAACTTAGTCTTCAATAATCGCTTAAAATTCAGTTTTTGAGTTTTCCCCAACCGAACGGTCTGATGGATCGACCCTTACCTATCAACAATGAGGACCCTCCAAGTTTATGTTGATCATTTTATACTAATGGTTTGTTTTAGTATAAACTCATACTTTATTATTGAGTTTGGATCACACTAACTAACATTCTAATAGTCATTGTGTACGTGTTCGTCGCCTAGTTATTATTAAAAAGATAATGTTTTTTGTCTACATCGAAAATGGCCTAGCTATTATTGATAGGAAGAAGAACGAGGGTTTGAAAATGGCCTAGACATTGTTGATAAGAAGAAGAAAACAATGGGTGTTTTTGGTCGTTCGTCGAAACGGCTATTATTGAAAAGAACAAGAAAGTCGGAAAGAGAATGGGTGTTGTTTGTCATATGTCTTTTTATTATTTATTTTCACACATTAATATTAATATTTAGAGCCAAAAATCATTGTTTTCCACTTGTTCATTGTAACTTTGCAAAACAACTTTAGTCAAATGATGGTAAAAAGAACTCCCGGTAGTTTCCCTGGCGTTTTAAGAGGCTAACGTTTGGTAGGGAGTTCGAAGCTTTATCAAAAACTTAAAAATGGTGGGCGAGAACAAAGTAAGAGGACAAACGACGACTCTTCTTCAAGCCCAAGCTTATGCCTGGAATCTTACGTTCAATTTTATAAAATCTATGTCTCTGAAATGTGCGGTGGAACTAGGCATACCAGACTTGATCCATAGTCATGGAGGAACTCTACATCTTCCTGAGTTGGTCAAAGCTCTCAACATCCACCCCTCTAAAGCTCGCCATCTCCATCGCCTGATGCGCGTCCTGGTTCGTCTTGGGCTCTTCTCTGAGATCGAAGGAGGTGAAAAAAAGGAACAAATAGGTTACACGCTTACTTCCATTTCTTCTGTTTTTCTCCAGAGCGAGCTGCTTGGAGCTTTCAATTCCAAGTATATGCTTACAGTCCTCGATTCTATTATGCTCTCACCATGGCAAGACTTAAGCAGATGGTTTCACAGTGATTACTCGACCCCATTTGAGCTGTTGAATCGTAGGAATTTCTGGGAGCATTTGGCTGCTAACCCTGAATTTGATAAACGCTTTGACGAGGCGATGGCGTTGGATTCCAGGATGGTTTCAGTTGCCCTAGTTGAGGAGTGTAAGGAAGTGTTTGAAGGGTTGACGTCACTCGTCGACGTTGCCGGTGGATCTGGGACAATGATGGAGACAATAGCCGAAGCTTTCCCCCATATTCACTGCATCGTGCTTGATCTTCCTCATGCCATCGCTAAAGAGAAGGGAAGAAAAAACTTGGAATTTGTGGGCGGAGATATGTTCGAAGCTATTCCCCCGGCAAATGCTGCTTTTCTCAAGGTTTAACATGCTTCATCCACCATACTCGTTTGCGTTATTACTCCAAATCCACTCATATAAAGTCTATTTTGTTGGTTTGCAGTGGATTATTCACAATTGGAATGATGAGAAAAGTATTGAGATTCTTAGGAATTGCAAGAAGTCCATCCCAAGCAAAGAAGAGGGAGGAAAAGTTATAATAATAGACATGGTGATGAATGACCAGGGGGAAGATGATGCTTTCACAGACTCTCAAATCTTCCTGGATTTGGAGATGATGGTGTTCGTGAATGGCGCAGAGAGAAGTTTGAAGGAATGGGAAACCCTCTTTTCTGAAGCTGGTTTTAGTGGCTACAATATTGTTCGTAAGTTTGGAGCTAGATCTCTTATAGAACTTTACCCTTGATCATTCGCCCAATTGTGTAGTCTAAATATCCCAAGTTATTGGTGGTTTTTTTCAGTGTTGTCCTATATTTCTTACCATAAATTATCTTATAGAACCCTAAATATTATCTTAAATAAAATTACATGCTTTGGCTTATTAAAAACATCTATCTATCTGTTTTCAGCGACACTCTTGATTTAATTCTCTCGCCAACTACACTTTCGATGGGTCGATGGGGGCTATTTGATTAAACAGTGGCTGGGTCGCCCAAACTTGAAGCTCGATTCGTTAGTTTCATAGAGATAGAGTATGATTATTTTGATGACAAGTGTAGTTTTATAAGGATATCAATCCAAGTTACTAAGCTTAACTTGTTGATTGGTTGCGCCTTTGAATGGATTGAAATTTGTTAGTGTAAGAAATTGAAATTTATATTCTCTTTGGAAGTAGGTTCAATCAAGATAGACGCTACTACGATTGTTCTAACCTCTTGTAACCAAAACTGGCAAAAATAGATTGTCTTGTTCCGTTTTGGTCAAATCTTGATTCTGGTCTTAAAAGTTTGTTTCTTTTAGTATTTTTTTTATGATAAAAGGAAATACTTTTTTGTACTTAAACTCAAAAAATAATAAAAATGACTTCGATAAAAGAGATGGAATTTTTGTTTGATCTTAGCTTGACTGACAAGGGTTCATGCATCAAGTTCTTCATGGCCTTCCAAGTCCTCACTTCTCCCAAACAAAATTAGGGTTTAACCTACAGAATCAAAACCCTTGTCAGTCGTCTCTGAAATTTTAGAGTCCTTCGCACTCTTAGCTCCGCGATGGCGTCCTGTGCTGCAAGATTTGTTTCCCGATCGTGCTCTACGACTACATGTAGTACGGCTGCTCGCCTCTTTTCTGATGTCAAAGCTTCTCGATCTCCCTTCCGTATTGGAGTCAACAAATCTGTCTCCCACCGTACCTTGAGGTAGCTCTCCTTTAGCTGCTCGATTTCCTGGATAAACTGGAGAATAAAATAGAAGTATTTATGGTGTTGAATATTGCAGTTATTTGTGCTGCTTGATTGATTTGGATGTTAAAGAACTTTTATCATCAATTTTAAAGTCGATTTCTTTTTTTATTTGGCTTGAAGAGGTGTTTCTAGTGAATTTCTGCATGAGGTGAACTGTTTTGATGTCAGTTATAGCAAGTATATAAGAAGGTGAGTAAGGGGTGATAAACTTTTGCACCCATTTTTAAGTAAACAGTGTTGGTTATTAATAGAATGAATATAAATTATTAAATTAGAACATTTGTGCCTAAAAGCTTAAGTTTTTGAGATAGTTAGACATTTGTCATGATATCAGAGATAGATGACTCAAGTTAAATATTTAACAAAGACAAAAATATCATTAAAAAAATTACATGTAAAGACAAAAAATGACCTACATGTCAAGTTGAATATTAGGAAAATGAATATAAATAATTAAATTATTTTTTACCAAAAAACTCGAGTTTTAGGGGTAATTGGTAATCTGTCCATGGCTATTTAGATCATTCAAATGAATTATGATCAAGGAAAGCATTATTGAGTTTATACATTCATGAAATGACAATTTATTTTTCTTATGTCTATCTGTTAATGTTAAGTTTGTATTGGTGGACTTGAAGATGTCCCGCTGAGATGAGCTTTTGTGTGGAGTCCTTGCTTCCTTTTCACACAGTCACTGCTTCACCATTGATGAATTCAATGCTTTCCATCTCACACAGTAGCTATGGCTCGCTTCTGGAAGGTACTTCAACCTTTTAATGTTTATCTGCTGAAATTCGGTTTCTCTGTATTTGAGCTATAATTTTGATGAACAAGGTTCGCTATGATTTGTTTTCTCACTTCGGTCTCTATAAGAATTCAGGCTAATCTACTGGGGAATGCGTCCATATTTCATGTAAAGAAGTAAAATTATTACTTTGATATTCAATTCAAACATAATTTGTGCATGATGGACCATTAGGATGCTTGTGTTAGAGAAGAAAGTTGTTTGCTTTGCTGTTCAACTAAATTTCCGTCTCTTAATATAGTTTTTTTTCCTTTAGCACCAAAACTTTTGTTACCAGACGAATTTGCAAATCATGTCATGTGCTTGATAACTATTGAAAGTAACATGCAATCTTTCCTTTTTGTTGATTTTTTTTCATTGTGATGGTTTGAAATGGTTTACAAGTAGCATCTCTTAACTAGTGTCTTCTTGCCCCTTGAATTAGGTAGCTAACATGCATTATATGTCCAGTTGATGTTCTTCTCGTTCTGTTCTTACTCTGGTGAGTCAATAAACCTAAAACCTGTATGAGGTCACCTTTAACTGTTATGACACTATAATTAAATGCATTGAGGCAACTGCTAATCAAATGGAAAGATGAAGTAGAATTAATGGGTGTGGATACAGCTACTTATTCCATGTTTTTGGTTTCTTTTATGTAATGATTTACACAAATTCGTGCTCTCTCTCACTTCAAAACAAGTGATTTTTGAATGATGTCTTCATTTGTTGCATGTAGATGAGGACTAATAAACTACCTTAGCTCTAAGCTAGTTTTAAGCTAAATGGGTGATTTTGCATTCATTTACTGAATTAGAAACTATGGCTTAGATAACGAGTATCACTTATTGATGTAATGGCGGGAATTAAGACTTTCGTCCTACTTGCTCTTAGTGACAGAGATCATGATCTATACGTCAGTAATTTCCAATATATAAATCATCACAAAGTCTTTGACAGTGGATACTTCAAGTCTTAAGGGCGAACATTATCTGGTCCAGACCAGATTCGGTCTTTGTATATTCTTTCTCAGTAGCATAGGTCTGTTTCTTGTAGGCCTGCTCGAATCATACTCGAGCTTTCTCGGAGATAAATGCGGGCTTTGCTGGCCTCTTGACTGCGAAGGACTTTGGGCGTGGGGAAATGCACAGGGATTTCACTGATGTCGGGCCAGATGCAGTAGCTTTTGAACGATGTACTGCCGCAGATGGCGGTGGAACAGGTGTTACGACGACTTTTCTAGCGGGTATGGTCTCTCTGGCGATCGGGGTGGGAATAGGTGCCGGCATTGATGCAGCGGCTTTTGAGCAGGTAGTTCTCGTAGGCATACTTGGTGGGTCGGCGTTCGTTTCAGGAGTCGCTGCTTGCAGTGGCAAAGATGGTGGAGCAAACAGCTCTCTTTGCTGTTTTGGACCTCATGATTGAGGATATCGGTGCATCTGAGTCGGGAGAGGCTTCCAGCGATATTGGTGAAACGGGCTTGGCAGCGGGCGCCTGGCTGTCTCGCGGATTTTGAATGAGCGGGGTTGAGGTGTCCGACTCTATCTCCGACTCTGATGGCGGGATTGTCACCAGCAGTTCATTGGTGAGCTGCTTTTTGGATGGCGGTTGGGCGCTGCTTCGCCTACGGCGGCGGTAGTCGTTTTTTCTTCGATGGTGGAGTTGGGTCTAGGGCTTGGCGGATTCGACCCAATCCGACAATCCGATCGGATTTGATCGGATCGAGTCGGATTGGGCAAAGGTAATCGGTGGGGAAAATCAAGTTAAGATCCGACGTTCGGATCGTTAATCGGATCGGATCAATATCGTATTGAAGATGATCAGATCCGATCCGAATGTCGGATCGGCATTCGAAATCCAACTCGGCAACTCCAAATCGAAATACCTAAATCCCAAAATCCGTAACCCCGGTCCCCGACGACGAACGATTCCGAACCCCGCAACGAGCGATCTCGATCGACCATCGTTCGTTTATAAGTAGAGTTCTTGCATTTTTGATCATATTGATTAGATTTGAGAATTTTAAAATTTAGTTTGGTTGTTTTTTTGCAGAATGGAAAGTACGGCTTCTGCAACTATCGACACAACAATAGAATCAACATCTACAACTTCTGCGGGAATTATGAATCCTTTTGAGTCTGCCCCTAATCCAAGAAAAAAAGCGTTGAAGGCTGCATGTTGGGATCATTTTACATTTGTTGAATGATGTTATCTGAAGGATCCGAGAGCTGACTGCAACCATTGTGGAAAAAAAATATGCATGTCATACGAAGAAGGCGGGAAGTTCGAATATGACAAAGCATTTGAAGAGTTGCTCAAAGTATTTGTTGGCCACATATCAGTTACAGAAGAAGTTGCCTTATAGTATGCTGAAAGGGGAAGCAAGCTCGTCTTCTGTATCATATTTCACGCAGGCAGAAGCGCGTGAAGTATTTGCGAGCATGATTATAATTGACGAACTACCGATGAGAATGGTAGAAAAAGAAGGATTCAGAAAGTGGTGTGCATATCTCCGTCCCGAGTTGGTTCTACCTTCGAGCAGGTCACTGTCAAAGGATATCGAGGCGATTTATAAGAGAAAAAAGAAACAGATGAAGGAATATTTTAGTAAAAGTAACCAGACAGTTTGCCTTATTACAGATTGTTGGACGTCGGCACAAAATATAAAGTATATTGTTTTGACAGGCCACTTTGTCGATGAAGATTGGAAATTGCACAAGAAAATTCTAAATTTTCGGCAGATTGACGACCACAGAGGAGAAACCATCGGAAAATTAATTGAGAAATGTTTGCGTGATTGGAAGATTGAGAAGGTGTTCACAATTACGGTAGACAACGCCTCCTCAAACTGTAACGACCCAATTCCCGAGCCACCGCTTACTGCTGTTCTTACTTACTGACTTACTTACTTACTTACTTTCTTTCTTGCTCTTTGGTGACCCGAGGACCGGTCCGTTACTGTGTTCTTACTTACTTACTTACATTACTTTGGTGGAAAAACTCGTTTCTTTAATTTCTGAAAACTATCTTTAGTTTATAAAATAGTTTACAAGGAAAACCGTCGAATAATAAAAACATGCATTTGAATTCCACCTTTAAATAAAATACGTAAGCATTTAATAACTTAAAACTGCAGCGGAAGACAATTACTTCAACTTAAAATACATTCATTTTCAAAACATTGGTAATTCATCACACCAAAATAAGGGTATACATTTTAATTACATCTTCAAAACATTCAAAACATTTTATAATATAACTCTCTGTGTGTGTCATGCATCACTCCCCGTCGGTCATCACTCAATAAACTGTATCATTTGAACACCCCTCTGCTCTAACTTTTTGATCAGTCACTTGCACCACTTCCTCCATTACAAAGCCTAAACTATGAGCCTAAAGCTCAGTAAGAAGCATAACTATAAAATGCAATGCATGAGTATGCTATGTTGTTTAAAACAATGCACAATTTCATTCACGTTTCTTAGGTTTGACATAACAGTGAGTATGCAACACTGGAAATCAAGGACCGGTCGACCCAACCTTGGAGGGGTCGACCCATGCTAAAAAATAGAGAGCATGCGTTTCTAAAATCGGGAATCGGTCGACCCTAACCTATAAGGGGTCGACCGCAGCTCTCCCCAGTTTCCGTACACTGACTTGCGACGTCAATAACTTTGTCTAAAAATTTTCAAATTGAGTAATTCAAACGACTATAGATCACTCTAAGAGTCTACTTTAACTCTTATGAAGGACATAAACTCAAATTCGTGCTACAATTTGACCGAATCTCAAAAACCCTAACCTTACGCATAATTAACCGATTTCACAGAAATTAACATGGAATCATTCATATTTATCCACCAGCCCAACCAATACATCATATTATCCTTACTGAACCTAAAAGAAACTCAGAGGTTAGAATGATACATTGAACTTCAGCTTCCACAAAAGCTTTAGAGTTTTCTACCTCACCTCTCTTGAGATAACTCACTTCCTTACTCTTTTCTCTCACAAAATCTCTTTTCTTTCTCAATCTCACTATCCCCTTGATCAAGACGTGAGAGCTCAGAGGAAAAATAAGGAGAAGAAATCATGCTGGAAGGAAAATAGCAGACCATGTCTTCTTATCTCCTTAATTAAACAAAATTCAACCTTTCCTTTAAGTCCACCAATGAAAACTCTACATGTTTTGGTTGACTTTTCAACTTAAATCGGGAAAGTGTCGACCGCTCGTCCGTTGTGTCGACCGAAAGAAGTTCCCGAGAGTCATTTGTGTCGACTGCTCGGTCCTAGGGTCGACCTAAAGTACACAATTGTGTCGACCCCTCTCAATCCTGGGGTCGACCGAAAGTATTCATTGTGTCGCCTCCTTGATCCTAGGGTCGACTGAAAGTTCCAATTGTGTCGACCGCTAATCCATAGCGGTTGACTAAAAATCACTTATTTCCTTCATCACCTTTGACCTACTAATTTACTAATATCCAAAATACCTTCACTCTAATATTCAAGCAACATTCATAAAAATAATCTTAAACGTTTCCATCTTAAAATCACAAATTCTTAAAATAAAATGAGCGTTGTTACACAAATGATGTGGTCATTGGACATATGGTTATGAGTTTGCGACATTGGAATGAATTGGTTTTGGATGGAGATTTCATTCACGTGCAATGCTTTGCTCATATTACCAATTGACGAAGGTATTGGAACTCCATTCAGAGTTGGCCCGTATATGCACTCAGAGTTGGCTCCATTCTGAATCAGAAACTCAATTTTTGTCGGAGGTATTGGAAGACTACACAACAATTGACGAAGGTATATTTTGACTATGCGTTATTTGTTAAGATTACTATTTATTAGTGTTATGTTAATAAGCCTGTTTTATGTGTTTTTGTTTTGTAGAAATTACGAAAAATGCAACCGGGGGAGAAGTAGACCCGATTATTGAAATGTAATCCGACACTTTGAATTGGATTGGATAGCTTTTAATGTTTTAGATTATGTATTATGTTGACATTATGAATTATTTTTGCATTCTTGATTGTTTTGGATTATTGATACTTCATACATTGATTGTTTTTAGAGATAGTCTATGTTTATTCTTGTGTTTTTTGATCTTTTAACCCCGATTGGAAGTTCCCGTTTGAATCTGAAGGTCCCCGAATCGGGGTTGGAAGTCCCTGTTTCATGAAAAATCGACGAATGGGGACTTCCAACCCCGATTCGGGGACCCCATTCTACTCCGAAGTTTCAAACATATGCAGTGTTTTGTGTCGACCCATAGTGTCATGTGTCGACCCTTGTAAAATCTAGAAGCTTCACCCAAAATATTTTGTGTCGACCCATAATGTATTGTGTCGACCCTTGTAAAATTCAGAAGTTTAGCCTTTAATAATTTGTATCGACCCTTAGTGCTTTGTGTCGTCCCCTGTTCAAATCAGAGGTTGAGTCTTCCAAATTGTGTCGACCCAACTAAACAACTTGTGTCGACCCAAAAAGGCAGTGCATCGTCCAAATATGTCGACCCATCCAAACTGTCTGTGTCGACCCTAGAAAAGACATTATGTCGACCTTATCATATTCTATATGTCGACCCCTCAAAGTTGAGCCTGCACTTTACAATTTTACATGTCGACTCTGTCGTTTAAATTATGTCGACCCCAACCTACATGTATCGACCCCAGTACTTCCAGAGACGAATTCTTTGTTTTGGATTATTGATAGATTTAGATTATGGATAGTTGTGGATTATGGATTGGTTTGGAGTTCGGATTGCAGGGAAAATTTCTGAAATACATGAGATGAACGTCTCTGGAAAATGAATCGGGCATATTCGGTCCGATCCGATCCGATAACGTTGGGTTGGGCGTCTGATCGGATCGGATCGGATTACAGATTTGCGCCGATCCGATCGGATTACAATCTACAATCCGACGTTTGTCGGATCGGATTGGATCAACAGCAATATGATCCGATCCGATCCGATGCCCACCCCTAGTTGGGTCTCGCAAAATTAGTGGTAGAGGTGGCTGTTTTTAATGGCAAAGTGGATGTCTTGGTGGCGCTTGTTGTCAGAGTTTGCTCCGAAGAAGACTGCAGCTCTCGTCAACTAGAAGTGGTGATTCCTCAGTCGTGTTTGTGGGGGGTGGGAGTCGGTGTCGCTTGGGTGTTACCTTTTTCAACCACGCGGGCAGCGGTGGCGACGGCGACAGACTGTGTTTTGGCGCCGGGATAATGGCACCCTCCTCGCCGGCTTCTTGATCGACGGTATCCTTCCAGGTCAGATACAAAACTTTTGTTGGCTCTGTTGCGATTTTTGTTGCTCGGGTTCTTGATTCTTTTTTATGTTCTCTCGATTGCTATAGCTCTATGTGGTTTAAAGAAAGAAATAGGCAATTGAAATTAAAATTTAGAAATCTAATAATTATCGCTTCCCATAGATAATCGAACCCATTAACCAGGCTATAATCTTCGAAAAGATCCCCGCCGGGTCCAATCAGATTTAACTAAAATCTTCTCTAAAACTTTTTTTTCTTTTTGCAATTTATGCATGTCTTTTTCAATCTTAAAATAATTCTGCTAAATACTTAAAAATACATTACATATGCATCACTCTTAATTTAGATTCATAATAGAGTTAGGTTAGTATCTGTCAATCTCTCATATTACATCTTTATCATTGACTATCATTAATACTTAATTGAATAATTAATTCACAATAATTATGAATTATGCGCTAATTATTTGATTCTTTAACTAAGCTAACAAACAAAAAAATCTACATAACAAATTTTATTGTATCAAGGTTAGCCTTCTCAGCTATTCCGTTTAATTCATTCTCAAAATACAATGTTCAAGAATTGTAATTCATACAAACTGTATCGAATAAATCAAAGAATAACTTAAAATAAAATAAAAATATACTAATACAACGAATTAAGATCATGTATGTATGACTATCATTATGGTANTGCCAAGCATGATTCGATCAAAGTTATGTAATGGTTGATTGTTGTATGGGTGAGCATGAAGTCAAAAGTGTGTGTGTTTTACCGGATCCCAATATTTTTATCTGTCTTGGTAATATCTGACTCTGATTAAAAAAATTTAAAATTAAAATATATTAATTTAAATTTATTTTCATTATAAAATAATAACGAAGATTGAATCATGTCACTCATAGTTAAAATTGATAATGGTGATATAGTAGATAATGTTGGCAAATATACATTTAAATTTTTTCTCATATTATAATTAGTTCTAAATGTAATTTTATAATCATATTAATCTTTTTTTTAATATTTCATACTCTTATAATAAATATTATGTTTTTTTTTAATTTGAATGTTATTAATTTTTATTCATGTTGAATTGTATTTTATCAAGAAAAACTAAGACCGAACCTGATCCAAAATTTATAATTTGATTCTGATTCGATGCTACTCAAAATTTATAAATTGATTCTTAATTTTAAAATTTTAAAAATCAAAATATTTTGATCTACTTATGTACCCAAAAAAACCTAGATCACATCTGCCTTCGTTCCTTTTGGACCTTTGGTTCCACCTTTTACGAAAACTTTTGACTCCAAACCCTTTGAAAACAGCATCAACGGGAAACCCTCGTCATCTTCTTGGGATTGGGAACACCTCTCTCTCTCTCTCTCTAGGGTTCTGAATAAAAAACCTTTTATAGTCTCTTCTTTCGCTGTGATTATTTCAGTTCCTTTCAGACTTCCTCGACTCTTTTGGGAAGACAAGATGAAGATGAAGACGAAGAAGTGCAAATCTTCCTGCAAGACTGACTTCTTTGAAGCATCTGAAAATCCTTTTATGCAAATCCCTCTCATGGATACCAGAGTGAGTTTTGGCTGTTGAGGAAAAATGACAACCGATATTCTCCGGCGGGTAGCTCACCAGAAAATCCCTACCGGCGTACATGGGAAGGCCAGGCATTTATCAATCATTTTCTTTATTTCTACTGTAGGCTTCGTTCTTCACTCTTACATAGATTACTCCAAGCCTCTCTCTCTCTCTGCATATAATATTCTTTCATAATTGGTATAAATGTTCATTTCAGCTCTAATTTTGTAAATCTCTCCGAAGAACCACAAATTATTGAAGCATATTCTACTAACTTATAGTTCTTCGCTGTTATTATTATGAACAAGTGTAGGATTAGTTTAATTCTCGCCTTCTGGGTTATGCATCGACGAGTTATTTCTTGAAGATGCTGGGAATTAATTCTATACTTTTCAAATACGAGTAACATTTATCTCATGTACGTTGAAATGGAACTAAGAAGAACGTTTACTATATATTTCATGTACGTTGAAATGGCTACTAAAGATTCAAGCTAAATGCTTGAAAAAGAAAACTGATTAAGCTTGGCGGACTATTTTAATGATCTTTGTTAGCTACGTTCAATAGTTATCTCGTGATTAATTTTTTTTTAATTGTAGAAAAAATTACAATAAATGAAATTATTTATGTTTGTAGAAATAGACTATAGAGGGTTTGCTGGGGAGAGGGCTAGGCCTTTTGTACGGCACGCATTGCGCCCAGCGGGAGTTGATTTGTTGACTTTCGAAATACAAGTACAATCATTCATTTAAGAGATTAAATATTCAATTACGATTAATTAATTTATAATTAATTTGGGAATTGGAGTTTAGACTTTTGAAGCACTGCCTTGGGACTTGTCGACAACTCTTCCGTCGTGGTTACCCCTTCATTATTATTATTGAGTACAATAATTTAGGTAACAAGATTCATCAATAATAGTGATATAAAAGCTAAAAGTTGAAAAGTCTTATTTTTTAAAATTAAATGAATTAAATAAAAAAATTAATTTCAGGCTCTTATCAATCTAAACAAATCGTTAAAATTGACCAAATTGAAAAAAAATAAAATTAACACACTTAAAAAAAAAAAGTGATGACATGAAATTTATTAAAATTATAAAAAAAATTCAAAATATTGATTGATAATTTTTAAAATGTAAAAAATTTATTACAATAATTCTCATATTTTAACAGGTAAATTGATATTTACACTTAGATATTTACATTCTCTTTTCACACTTCGATACTCCTTGCAATATCGTAAGCTTAATTATAATTTCTTATTCAAAAACTATATCAGTATTGTATAAAAAATTGACAAAATACCCGACCTTTGACATTTTTTATTAGTTTTTAAAACATTGTATAAGTATTCTTCTCGACTCCGAACGAGCGGTTAACTTCATGCAAGTAATTGAAAGTGTTGTTCAACGATTATATCTAGAATACAAGGGTGATTCCATTGATGAATTATCGTGTTCAGCCAATAAGAATGCCACTAATCTCTCAGTGATTAAAAATGTTCTTGTGCCGATTATTTTGACACCTCATTTGAATATGATTTGATTAGAAGTATGTCAAAAGTTCAGAAGTATTTGAGTAAAAAGTCGAGAAATACTCAAATGATTTTGATATTTTGACATGGTGGAGATCAAACACGCATAAATATCTCATTTTGAGTCAAATAGCAAAGAACATTTTGATGATTCCAATTTCTACTATCATTTCAGGGTCAGCTTTTAGTTGTGGTGACCGAATTATAGACTCATTTCGTATTTTCTTACTACCGAAAAACTATTATTTACACTAAACGTTAGATTTGTTCTAAAACGCCAACTTTACGTGCGAATTTAGTTATTTAATTTTTCGAGACTAAGTTAGATTCATGCGAATTGTTTAGTTATTTTCAAACTCTAGTGCATAATTCTTAAACAAATAACTAAGAGTTTAGAGTAAGGAGAATGACACCGGTTTGGTAACCCGGTTCGGCCAACTTTGCCTACGTCCGCGCTTCAAGGTACCTCCTTGAAGATCTTTCCTGCTCAAACTTTGAGCTTCACTATGATTGACTTACGGGTGTCAACCAAACCTTTGACTCTTTTCTTGAAGGAGCGTCACCCCTTTTACAATGATCGTTCAGAGAGAACTATTACAATTTGTACGGTTATAAAAACCGACTCACTCAATCTCAATAATGATATACAAGTTTAGTAGTAGGATTTGAGAGAGTAAAAAGTTTGAGAATGAATTTGGCAGCACTTCGGCGTATTTTTCTCTCGTCAAAAATCTTCTTCTCAAAATGAGTTTGCTTCATCTATTTATAGTTTGCTTCTGAACTGCCGAGATGGGTCGAAACTTTGCTATTGGGGTCGACACAAGCACTAGCCGGTAGACACATAAAAAATATAGTCGTTGAGAATTTTCTGTCTGTTGGTGCTGATCGGTCGACATAACTTTTTGTTGCGGTCGACATAAATTCTTCTTTAGAATCTTTGGGGTCAACACAACCTTTTGTGCGGTCGACATAACTCTGAAGAATCATTCTCTTAGAAAATTTGAGGTCGACACATGTAAGTTGGGGTTGACTGTTGGGTGCGAATGTGTCGTTAAAAATCGTAAGTGCACAGTCAAGTAATATAAAAAGATTATCGATGCCACAAGGATAACGAATCTAATATTTTCCGAAATGAAATGTAAAATAGTTATATAAAATTAAAGAGAAGAGTTTGATGATTTTTTGTTAAAAGTAAAATAAAAGGAAAATGTAAACAAATTAAAGGAGACATGCAGATTTGATAAACGAACGAAATTCAGCGATAATGAAGGTTAGATTTCGGTTTCTCCTGTTTATTCACTCTCGGCTGTATGTCTGTGTTACAGCACAGACTACAACACGTTTGACGAAAAAGATATCTGTGAAACCGATGGCTGGCGTCGCCTACCGATTGGCTCATTTTCTCAACTCCTTCCAATCTTATGGCAAAGACATTGAGAATTGAAGACCTTCAGAACCGATCTTATTAATTTTTCCTTGAGCTAACGTTTTAATAAATTAAAAACGTTTAGTTAAATTGCAAACAAACTAATTTAACAACTCAAGCAATTCAACTACTTTCTAGATGATTTTCTAATGGCATATTAGAAATCATTAAATACGTTATAACTGTGGCGTCCAGCTTATACACGATAGGAATGAAAACCTACTTGAATTATTCAAATTATGAAATAAATACAAACCGAGAGTTCATAAAACAAGATACTTCCAAAATCTAACCGAAATGAATTTAGTTCATGCTGAAAATAAAAAGAACACAAAATAATTGTTCATGAATCATAATTGCAGAGCCTAATAATAGATAAACGGATTCACCGTCGCTTTCTTCAAAACCCCGCTGGCGTCCCGCAAGTTCTTGAATCGGCTCCGGTTATCCGCTTAGATTTGGCGTGACTGCGTTTCTTCTCCGTTCGTCTATCTCCCTCACTGTCTGCTTTGATTTGAATTGTGCTCCTCTCTTTAACATTGTGGCAGCTATCTTCTCTTTCCAAAACTGAATTCGAGATCCCTTGATTTGTGGAGATTTTAACTAAATTCAGAATCCCTTGATTTGTGGAGATTTTCTTCTCTCTCCAATCCGCCAATTTCGCCAATTAAATCTCTTCAATCTTATCTCTTTTCACTTCATTGCTTTCCATCTTTATCCAGCATAATCCCTGCAAAATAGGTAACCAATCGGCAGATCAAAATAATCTCAGAATTACCAAAATTAACATAATTTCCTTGTTGCTTGCTGATTCTGTGCTGTAGCATGAGCTGCAGCACCAAATACAGCTTCCAGCATAAAATCCTTCAATTCATTACTTAAAGTCTAACAATTTTCATAACTTTGATAGACATAATTAAGTCTTTTTCAAGACTTAACAACATCCCCAAACTTAATCAATTGCTCGCCCTCGAGTAATGTAAAGCAAAAAGAAAACAAAGTAAAACTAGTCGACGAAAAGATAACATATTCCCGACCATTGCCTATATCATTCCAAATTTAAGCAATAAAGTTTATCAACCACCAAATCATCTAGAATCTCCCTCAATTCAGGTCATTCAATCCTTCGATTTATTTCAATAGTGTGTGTGTGCCGCCTCAAACGAATTAATATATCGAGCAATTAGAAACATCGCAACATGCATAAATTCTTTCACCTTCTCTTTCGAGTCAGAAATTTCAAACATAATAAAGATTATCCAAAATAAAACAGGTCAATAATAACTTACAAGGGAAGCATTTTATTGGTGCCTTCTCTTTGGTTATACCGCCTTTTTACTTGAAAGCACGTAGGGTACCGGCCCCCGAGTTACTCAGCAAATACTCCCTCCAAGAATAACACCATTTTTTTTTGGTCCCCCATTTTATTTGAGTTTTGGTGGGACATAGAACTTTTTTTTTTTCAAAGAGTCATTGCTCTATTATTATTATTTTTCTTTTTTCTTATATTAAATTTTATCTCTTACACTTATCTTCTCATCATCTAAGATAGAGTTTCCAAATAATACATATCCGATGTAAATGTCTTGCTCTCAACATTAATACCTTTTGAGGAGGATTGTGTGGGAAATAAATAGTCAGGATATCCTAACCTGTTTCTTGGAAGATTAAAAACGATTTGGTTTTTGATAAACTAAGTTGCTGAAATTCAAAAATCCTAGACAAAGTCGAAAATATCTCAATTTCTTTACCGACTTTTTTTTCCTTCATTTTGTTTTTACTAGTGTTTAACTACCCTCCCCAAACTCGAATCAGACATTGTCCCCAATGTTGACAAGGAAAAAGTAAAACAGTTAAAACACCAGTAAAAAAAATTACTCCCTTGGATTTTAGTGTTGTGCCTCATCATCTGAATGAGGCGTTGTCGGGCTGCCGAACAATTTAGGAAAGGCTGGAAATTGAATCTTGGAGTTTTTCGGGTTTTGCTTCAAGGCTTCGAACAGTGCTGTGTCCCTTGCTGCAGCATAAGAGAAATAGGAATCTACATTATCAGCAAGGCATTGAAGTTGTACCTCAAGCATACTGAGTCTGGATTCCATGAGCTGAAGGCTCTGCGCTGTGGAGTGAGCTGCAGCGGAAGATGCAACGGCAGACTGCGAAGCAGTTTTCTTGGCAGAAGCAGGCAGATTTTCAATCTCTTCTTGAGTGATTCGGGACATCGTTAACGGGGTTATGAACCCTGTTGTATTTACCCTTTCATCCTGATCCGAAACCTGCACTCCTGTAACTAAACATAAATCCGAAACAAGAAAAGGAAACAATAGTTGACTGCTGCATGTCATCGCAATTGCACAAAGAGCATTGAAAATTATTAAGCCAACATCAATGGTTTTTCCGGTTATCAAGCAGTATAAAAGTATAGCTCTCTCTTTAATCACGTGTTGACCATGAGACGATGGTGATAATTTATATTTAATGAAATGGTACCATACCTTTGCTTTTGAATTCAAACTTACTCTCGGTATGGAGTAGGCTCTGGCAATGGAGATATCCCATGAGGTCCCCGGTTCAGCTATATGCAGCAGCACTTCTTGAAGGAAGGAGGCTGAATCTTCTACCAACAATTCTGTGTATTCGTCCTGAATGTTCGGGATCTCATAAAATTTGTTGATGACATCCGGCATG
This sequence comes from Begonia fuchsioides, assembly GCA_003255005.1. Classification (NCBI taxonomy): domain Eukaryota; kingdom Viridiplantae; phylum Streptophyta; class Magnoliopsida; order Cucurbitales; family Begoniaceae; genus Begonia; species Begonia fuchsioides. The sequence continues at coordinate 35,685 of QAOC01007636.1, read as the reverse complement.
AAGTTTACTGTTTCTCCTCTAACAGTTACGAATTCCGGGTCATTCTCATCATAATTAGCATAAAACTCCCGGACTAAATTTCCAATTGGATCATTTGGTTTTGCACAAAATTTCTCTCATCCCCTACTAGATATAACACTGGTAATATATATAGGGAAGTGAGAAAAAATACCATCCAGTTGTTCAAAACCTTTTTCCACAGCAAGCGACCTTTTGTTGAATTGCGCAAATTTTTGTTCGGCTTCCTCAGTGACAAACTTGGGTGCCTTTTGCCTTATCCTTCTTGCAGACATCTTGACCCTTATTTTTGGGGTACCCGAAGATAAATTTGTGTCCTCTGTTGTTACCGAATTAACCTTTTCCGAAGCTTGCTGATTTTGGGAGGCAGCAGGATGTGGCTGATTCTCCATGTTCTGGTGCTGTGCTGGGTGCTGTGGAGTTTGTTCTTTATTTTCTTCTTGAATAGGCGTTAAGCAGGGAGTTTCCTTGGGACGCCTAGTGTAAGTTTTTTCAGAAATCCCAACCTTTGCAAATTTTGTGGGATTTTTCTTCATCCCGAGTAGAATGTCGGCAATCTCGGGTTGTGGTGATGCGGGCTCCGATGAACTCGAATTTGCCCTTGCCTTTTTTGTCCGAATCAGTGGTATTTCTTCTTCGTCAGTGGATTCCTCGTCTACTAGGTGTGGTTCTGTAGCCGTGTTCGGAAATTGGGGAGCAGCGGTTCGAACCCGTTGTCGCAGAACTCTCTGCGATTGTGGTGCAATCGGGCGGACCTCCCTTTCTTTTGTTTGAACTCGCACCTTCCGTTTTCCCTTTTCGGTCGTCTTTGGACTCGCTTCCGTAACCCTAATTTCAGTCTTTTGCTGCTTCCTTGATGAAGATGTTGCAACGCTCGAAGATGTAGAAGCCATGCATGCTCAGTCTGCTCGGCTATAAGGAAGAAGGTCGCAGCGCCGAAGGAAGAAAATCTGTAAATAGGAAAAGAAATCTCGGGAGAATAGGAGCGAAAATAGGTTGAAGAATAAAAAAATCTAACTTAACTCTAATACCCTAAATAGACTCAGCAACAGTAAAATAGACTTTAAAAATTAAAAATCACCGAGGGTTGCCTCCCTTAAGCGCTTGTTTTAAAGTCGACGGCCCGACTCTGCGCTGCAGCGCATTATGCAGCGTCGTTCAACAGCACAGACAAATTTGCTCCTCGCCTGCTGTATTTTCCAGAAAGTGTTTTACTCTTTGTGCATTGACTTTGAAATATTTTCCGGTTGCTTCGTTGAAAAGTTCAATCACTCCAAAAGTCGTGATATTTGATATCAAGAATGGTCCTGACCATCTCGATTTTAGCTTCTTGGGAAAAAGTTTTAGTCTCGAGTCGTAAACAAGTACTTTCTCTCCAATCTTGAACGTTCTCTCCTGTATACTTTTGTCGTGCCATTTTTTTTACTTTCTCTTTGTAGACTGCAACATTCTCGTAAGCATTTAATCGAAATTCATCCAACTCATTTAATTGAAGCATCTTTTTCTCTCCAGCAGCATCTGCATCTAAATTTAATTTCGTAACAGCCCAGTGAGCCTTGTGAATTAGCTCAACTGAGAGATGACATGCCTTTCTGAAAACCAGTCTGAAAGGAGATGCTCCAATCGGTGTTTTGTATGCTGTACGGTATGCCCACAACGCATCTGTCAGCTTAGATGCCCAATCTTTCCTTCCGGGGTTGACTACCTTTTCCAGAATCTTTTTAATTTCTCGATTCGACACCTCTGCTTGTCCATTTGCTTGCGGATGGTAAGTTGTAGTCACCTTATGCTTTACCCCATATTTAGCTAATAAGTTATGAAATTGCCTATTGCAAAAATGACTTCCACTATCGCTTATGATTGCTTTTGGAGTGCCAAATCGAGTGAAAATATTTCGATGTAGAAAACCCGTAACACTTTTGGCATCACTTTTCTGTAATGGCACCGCTTCTACCCATTTGGAGACGTAATCAACAGCTAATAAAATATATTGATTTCCGAACGATGAGGGGAATGGCCCCATGAAATCGATTCCCCAAACATCGAAAAGCTCGACTTCTAAAATATTTGTGAGTGGCATCTCGTGTTTTCTTGATATGTTCCCGCTCCGCTGGCACTTATCACATGTTTTAACAAATTTATTAGCATCCTTGAATAGTGTAGGCCAATACAAAGCTGATTGCAAAACCTTTGATGCTGTTCTTATTCCTCCGTAGTGTCCTCCGTATGGTGTTGTATAGCAGTGCTGCAACACAGATGAAAATTCATCTTCTGGAATGCACCTTCTTATAATCTGGTCCGGACACTGTTTAAACAAATATGGCTCCTCCCAGAAATAGTTACGAGCATCATGTAAAAACATTTTTCTCTGTTGATAAGAATGACCGAACGAAATAATTTTACTGACCAAAAAATTCACTATATCAGCATATCATGGAGCAGCAGAAACTTGAAACAATTGTTCATCTGGAAAATTCTCTAGGATTGGTATGCTGTCATTCACTTCTTTTTCAGTTTCCAGCCTTGATAAATGGTCAGCAACTTGATTTTCTGTACCCTTTTTATCTTGGATTTCAATATCGAATTCTTGCAGTAAAAGGACCCACCGAATTAATCTTGGTTTGACATCCTTCTTTGTGACTAAATATTTTATAGCCGAGTGATCCGTGTAAACTATAACCTTGGTCCCGACAAGATATTGCCGGAATTTTTCAAAAGCAAAGACCATTGCTAGTAACTCTTTTTCCGTAGTCGTATAATTGACTTGAGCTTCCGATAACGTTTTGCTTGCATAGTAGATCGAACAAAAAATTTTGTTTTTCCTCTGCCCCAGAACTGCGCCCACAACATAGTTGCTGGCATCGCACATTAGTTTGAACGGTAAATTCCAATCCGGTGCTATAATAATAGGCGCTGAAACCAACCTTTTCTTTAACTCCGTGAATGCTGTGAGGCATGCTTCATCAAATACAAATGCCTTATTGTTTTCTAGCAGAGAGCATAATGGTTTTGTGATCTTAGAAAAGTCTTTTATAAATCGTCGGTAAAAACCACTATGTCCTAGAAAACTTCTTATACCTTTTACATTCGTCGGTGTGGGCAATTTTTTGATAATTTCGATCTTCGCCTTATCAACTTCAATTCCTTCTTTCGAAACCCGATGGCCAAGAACAATACCCTCGGTAACCATAAAGTGACACTTCTCCCAATTCAGCACAAGATCTGTTTCTAAGCAACGTTTGAGAACCACTTCTAAATTATTTAAACAGTCTTGAAAGAAGTTACCCATTACCGAGAAGTCGTCCATGAAAATCTCCATAACATGCTCCACCATATCTGAAAAAATTGACATCATGCATTGTTGAAAAGTGGCTGGAGCGTTGCATAATCCAAAGGGCATTCTTCGAAACGCCAAAGTTCCATACGGACAGGTGAAGGTAGTCTTTTCTTGATCTTTGGGTGAGATAGAGATTTGATTATATCCCGAATAACCATCAAGAAAACAGTAGAACTCCTTCCCTGCTAACCGATCCAACATTTGATCAATAAATGGCAGCGGGAAATGATCCTTGCGTGTCATTTTATTTAGCTTTCTGTAATCGATGCACACTCTCCATCCTGTAACGGTTCTTGTCGGTATCAATTCTTCGTTTTCGTTAGTAACCACTGTAGTGCCGCCTTTCTTTGGAACGCAATGTATAGGACTAACCCATGAGCTATCAAAAATTGGATAAATAATCCCCGCATCTAACAGCTTGATAATCTCTTTTTTAACTACTTCCTTCATAGCCGGGTTAAGTCGCCTTTGATGTTCAATTGATGGTTTGTGGTTTTCCTCCATAAGAATTTTATGCATACAGATACTCGGGCTTATTCCCTTAATGTCAGCTATCGACCAACCAATTTGCGCCCTTGAGTTCCTGCAGCACAGCTAATATCGCAGCTTCCTGTTCCTTGTCTAGTCCAGAAGATATAATTACCGGCAACGTATTCTGCTCTCCTAGAAATGCATATTTTAAGTGTTGCGGCAATGGCTTCAACTCTAGCTGTAGCGGCTCTTCTACAGAATTTTTCAATAACCTTTCTCCATTGTTTTCTCTTTCCAGAAATTGAAATTTTTGTTTTATCCACACCTTTGATACTTGCTATTTTTCTGCTTCAGTCTCTTCTTCAACTTCTTCTTCACTATCTGAATTTTCAAACGTTATAGAGCAGCAATCTTCTATAATATTATAACATTCTTTTTCTTCTTCGGGAAACGTCATTGCCTTCAGCACATTAAACTTCACCTTTTCTTCATTTACCCTCATTGTAAGTTCCCCTTTTTCAACATCAATCAATGCTCGCCCAGTAGCTAAGAACGGTCTCCCCAAAATGATCAGCATATACCTATCAACTTCGCAGTCCAGAATAATGAAATCAGCCGGAAAAATCAGCTTGTCGACCTTCACCAAAACATCTTCTATTTTTCCTTCCGGGTAAGCTATCGATCTGTCCGCCATCTGTAGAGTTACGGACGTGGGTCTTGCAGCGCCAATGTTCAGCTTCCTAAAAATAGATAATGACATCAAGTTAATGCTCGCCCCAAGATTGCACAGTGCTTCTCCTAAATCGTGATTTCCGATAGTGCATGGGATAGTAAAACTTCCCGGATCCTTCAACTTTGGTGGGATTTTATTTTGCAGAAAATAACTGCATTCTTCCGTCATGGCTACGGTTTCGAATTGTCCCACTCTTCTTTTTCGTGATAGAATATCCTTCATAAACTTGGCATATGTCGGCATTTGCTTCATCGCTTCTATCAAAGGAATATTTATATGCAATTGCTTCAACACATCCAAGAATTTCTGAAATTGCTTATCTTCGTACTGCTTCTTAAGCCTTTGCGGAAATGGAGGTGGGGGTCTTTCATGCGAAATAACAGGTGTGTGCTGTGGCTTCTGCGCTGCAGCACTGGATGCAGCGCCATTTAAAATTTCTTCACTGGAAGTATCACCTTTTAAAGCTGTATTATGTGCTTCTTCTGTAGGGACCTGTTCTGCATCTATTTCTTCCAACAGCTCTTTATCAATTGATTCTGGGTCTTTGACAGTCTCAACCTCTCGCCCATTCCTTAGCGTTATTGATTTACATTGTTCCTTGCCATCCCGTCTTGGTACCTCCGTGTCGCTCGGTAAAATTCCATTCTGTCTATTATTCAGTGCCTGGGCAATCTTTCCAACTTTCATTTCAAGGTTACGTTGTGACGCTATTTGATTCTGAATCAACGTAGATAAACCTTGAATTGTAGTTGATAACCCTTGAACTGCATTATCGTTTTTAGCCATGTACTCAGCTAAATGTTGCTCCACGGATTTTGTAGATTCAAAATGAGATTGACGGGGTTGCTGAAAATTTGCTGCTTGATTATTTCAAGGCTGAGGTTGTTGAAATCTCTGGTTATTTGTACGAGGTTGTTGCTGGTTTCAAGTAAATCTGTTTCCTGGCTTCCACCCGGGATTCTACCAATTGCTTCGGTTATTTCCAACAAAATTTATTGATTCTCGATTCCTAGGCAGTTGTCATATACATGGCCTTCTCCGCAAAAAGAACATATGCTCATTACTTGCTACTGTAACGTCTGTTGTGGTGCTTCCTTCGGCAGATTCATTCCTTTTATCGCATAAAGGGGTGGGCGAATCCGATCCAGCCCGAAGATCCGATCCGATCGAATCCGATCCAACCCGAAGATCCGATCCGATCCGATCGGATCGGATCGGATAATCGGTAAAAGTATTGAAAATTCAATCCGATTGTCGGGTTGTTGTCGGATTCGGATCTTATCGGATTGAAATCCGATAACATCCGAATCCGACAATCGGATTTAATCGCCCACCCCTAACTTAGACTAAGTATCAAGCGCTCTATTCTCTCCGGTGAACGAGAGCCTTCGTCACCGACAGAAGCTTCTTTTTTCAAATGCCTCAAACCCTCATTCTGAACCCCAACGTTTCAGCTCCTACACACGATTGGAGGTTTGCTTTTCCATCTCTTTCTTTTGATAAACGTCTGTTCACCGCCATCTATCTGTTTGATATTTCCCCCTTATCGGTTTTTTCTTTCTGTTTCGTCTTTTTCGTGAGTATAATATTTCTGCTAGCCTGTATCGCGCCAATGTTTCTCTGTGGTGTGTGTTTCGTCTTTGTTTAAAAGCTCTTCATTCTCGCATCTGTATTTTTTGCTTCTATTTAAGAAACGGCTGAAGAAATCGTCTGCGGCTATCGTTTTCTCTCAGACTCCCAGTTTTTGATTTCTACAGAGCTTTACGGCGGCGCCGGCGACCATGGAGGCCCAGAATCCGGCGAAGAAGACTGCCTGTGTTCTCGGAGGCGCTGGATTTCTTGGCGCCGGCGACCATGGAGGCCCAGAATACGGCTATCGTTTTCTCTCAGTGTACGATGATCTGTTTTTCAATTTTCAATTGGATCAGATCCGATCCGATCCGATCGCATCGTGTTGGATTCGAATCGGATTGGATTCGGGTGTTTTTGTTTAAAAGGGGTTATCGGATCTGATCCGATAACCCGATAAAATTTCGGATTGAGGGCAATCGGATCGGATCCATCCGATCCGATCCGATGCCCATCCATTCGCATTGGTAAGCGACGTCATCTGTGCTGTGAGCGCAGTCATCGAATCTTACTCAAAAACTCCAGCAGCTCGTCTCGGCACGGATCCTCTGTCATTCGTAGGCCACTGGCAGTTGTTAGTTGTAATATTTTCCAGAAGTTCAGATGCTTCTGTATATGTTTTTGATAAAATCGCTCCATTTGCAGATGCATCGAGAATGGCTCTTGTGTGCAAATTCAGTCCATTATAAAATGTTTCGAGCTGGATCCAAGGTGATAATCCGTGATTCGGGCACTGCCTTATAAGTTCCTTGAATCTTTCCCAAGCTTCAAAAAGAGATTCCAAATCATTCTGTTTGAAAGTCATAATTTCTCCGCGCATTTTAGCATTCTTGACTGGAGGGAAGTATTTGATCAGAAATTTTTTAGCAAGATTTTCCCACGAGTTCACTGAATTATGCGGGATTGAATTGAGCCACGCTTTCGCTCGGTCACGCAGCGAGTAAGGAAACAGTTTCATCCTCAAAATTTCACCGTGTGCTGTAGCTTCTGGAAATGTGTCACACAGCCGAGAAAATTCTACAAGGTGTGAATTCGGATCCTCGGTTGGCATTCCGCTGAAAGTGCCAATTGTTTGTAACATCTGGAACATTATCGATTTGAGCTCACATTTGATTTGATTTGTTTCTGGATATACAATTCTAGCGTGTAATCCGTCCATATTTGGAATGCCGTAATCTCTCAATGGAAGTTCTGGTCTAACGTGTTGTACGGGTTCTGGTTCGTACTCTGCTCCATTGGGTGCGTCGAGCTCCATCTGCAGCACTGCGTTTCGAGCGCGTCTTCTCCTTTGTCTGAAGGTTCTTTCAATTTCTGGGTCGTAAGGAACGATGTCTCATGTTCTTTCCTGTTGCGTCAACCTGCAAAAAAAAAAGAAAAGTAATATCCTTTCGAAACTTTTTTTTTATTTTTAAAGTTTTTAATTTTATTATTATTATTATTATTATTATTTTTTACTATTTCACAAAAATTCAGAAAATTTAATTCTGTTATCCCCGGCAACGGCGCCAAAAACTTGTTGGGTGCAAATGTGTCGTTAAAAACCGCAAGTGCACAGTCAAGTAATATAAAAAGATTATTGATCCCACTAGGATAACGAATCTAATATTTTCCGAAATGAAATGTAAAATAGTTATATAAAATTAAAGAGAAGAGTTTGATGATTTTTTGTTAAAAGTAAAATAAAAGGAAAATGTAAACAAATTAAAGAAAACATGCAGATTTGATAAACGAACAAAATTCAGCGATAATGAAGGTTAGATTTCAGTTTCTCCTGTTTATTCACTCTCGGCTGTATGTTTGTGCTACAGCACAGACTACAGCACGTTTGACGGAAAAGATATCTATGAAACCGATGGCTGGCGTCGCCTACCGATTGGCTCCTTTTTCTCAACTCCTTCCAATCTTATGACAAAGACATTGAGAATTGAAGACCTTCAGAACCGATCTTATTAATTTTCCCTTTAGCTAACGTTTTAATAAATTAAAAATGTTTAGTTAAATTGCAAACAAACTAATTTAACAACTCAAGCAATTCAACTACTTTCTAGATGATTTTCTAATGGCGTGTTAGAAATCATTAAATACGTTATAACTGTGGCGTACAGCTTATACACGATATGAATGAAAACCTAGTTGAATTATTCAAATTACGAAATAAATACAAACCGAGAGTTCATAAAACAAGATACTTCCAAAATCTAACCGAAATGAATTTAGTTCATGCTGAAAGTCGACACAATGTCTTTTCTAGGATCGACACAGACAGTTTGGATGAGTCGACACATTTGCACGCTGCACCACATTTTTTGGGTCGACACAAGTTATATAAGTGGGTCGACACAATTTGTACGTTGGGCTGACTTTCGGGTCGGCACAAGGAATGATAGACTCAGCTTCTGTTTTGAACAGGGGTCGACACAAAACACTAAGGGTCGACACAAATTATGAAAGAGTCAACACAATACACTGTGAGTCGACACAAAACATTTTGGGTTAAGCTTCTGGATTTTACAACCGACACAGACACAAAACACTGCATATATTTGAAATTTCTGCAGCACTTAAACAAATTGTTAGACTTTAATTGTACCCTTCAATTATGGTATTTCTCATGAATGGTTAAGTCTAATTTAAGCATTGTAAAGTAGTTTATTTTATCTTCCATGCTTATTTTACATAGTTATCATAAAAAACAATTGATTGCTTTAAAAATACTTTTAAAGCCAACAAAAACTTGGTATAACTTTCAAATAGAGAGTTACGCTGGATGATAGCAACAAGCTACGAGTTGAAGGAAAATGAAATGTAATGATATCATGTGAACATTGATGACTTAGGGGGTGCGTCATTTCATTTGATGAAATAAGGTATATAATTAGAGACAAATAAAATCAACACATCATAACAATAAATGAAAAGAAAATGAGTCTCTTAAATGCAAGAAAGCCACCAAATAAATCATAAGGTGAAGCTGTGTACACAACAAAAAGACTAATTGAGTTGAAGTTCTTTCGTTTAGATGGTCAAGTTGTAGATATACTCACTAAAACATTATCAAAGGAGAAGTCTCAGAAAATCAATAAAAGATCATATTTATTGTAAAGTCTCTATAAAAGATTATATTTATTGTTGAGAAAATCAATCCAAGTAAAAACTTTTCTTTCTTTGGTCATCTATTCCTCAAGAATCGTCTCCCCCTCCAATAAGAAGGGGAGTTGCTACTTATCACGTAGGTGATGTCATCAACATTCTGCAGAAAACTAAGCATCACCTCTTCGACCCTAACGAATTATAGACAGTAAAAACACAATTCTCATTTTTCATCTTTTTTGTCTAGTTTTCATCGTTTTAGTTCGAGGTTTTAGCGAAGAATCTTTGGTTAACACTCCTTTTCCACGTGGCATTTGATAAAATTGGTTCAATGACAACCACCACGATATTTAAACAAAGAAAAAGAAACAGGAAACCGCATCATGGTTGGGATCGATCAGAGATTGATAACACCAACTCTGTCAAACTCGAGGAGAGTAACAACTCGACCCTTACAAGTTGATCGATCTATTCATATTTGCGACGAGACCTCTTTTGTCGCAGTTTTGAAGGTGTTTAAAATGTAAATTACGAGACCTATTCATATTTGCAGTTACAGTCAATTGCAGCTCTGTAATTTTGCTGTAATATCCCTGTTAATGAAATGAAATTTATTCACTCTTTTGATTAATTGCTGATGTACCTGCAAAAGTGTGAAGAGAACATAAACAAATAGCCATATAAAATGGTCAAAATGACCCGTATTCTCTCCATATCAACGAACCAAACATGAACAATGCAATCGCATAATGTTAATTCAAGATTTAAATAAAAATCAAACGTCTCAAGAGAATAACACCAATCCAATCCAAATGGCAAAAACCAGTTGAATCCAAATTCCCAAGCTCTCAATTCTGGTCGAGAATGACTTTCCCGAGGTGCTTGGGGAAGTGCTGTTATCTCCCGTGACTGACGATGGAGAATCGGCTGCCGGAGTAGTTTCCGGCGCCGGTGCGGGTGCCGGAGTTTGAGGGATATCAGTTCCAAAAATAGCCTCGGGCAGAAGAATGCTATCGATCTGATAAACAGCAACAGGATCAGTTGAATGCACACTACTACTCACTTTCGTATTTGTCCAGCCGGAGCTCAGGTGAATGGTGCCGGAAACATCGGTGAAATTCAGACTGTATTGTCCTCCGGCGAAGGTAGAAATCGGATTCTGCTGACTCAGATTCTTAAACTCAGCTAAAGAGTAGTAATGTTTCAATCCATGGAAGAGAATGAGAGATTTGAGCTGCTCTTGAGTAAGATTTGAAAGAGAAACCTTCTTAAGTGATGAAAAAGCACTATCTTTCGGTACAAACAACGTTAATCCTTCTTCGGTGTTGTTTGCTTGGTTTTGGAACGTTTCGATAACGTTTGTTGATTCGAGATAGTTAAGGAAAGTGTGGAATGGGCCGGCCACTGTGAGTAATTCCGTCAAGTTTATGTAGACCGGTGCAGGAGCCGGTGCCGGACTGATTGAAGGAGGGCTGGCTGTTTGAGAGGATGACAACGAAGCAGATAAGAGAAAAACTGCAATTCTGATTATGAAACTCGTTGAAATCTCCATTTTTTCTGCAAAAAAAAAAAGGAAAAATTCTGCATAAACGCATGTCTGCCATTGATATGAAGCACTAATCTAGCTAAAGAAGTAGACAAATTCATATTTTCCAGCTCATTTCAGGACAAAGATCCAAGCTTTTCAGGATGAAAACAAGAAGAAAATTCGTGTGAATTTCATAATCAATTTATTCGAAGCAAAATTGAAACTTTCAACGCTGAAGGTCACTGTAACTCCATTTTTGTCCTGTAATGAAGCAAGAGAAAATAAGCTTCCAAGAAATTAGGTTTGCATTAGCCATTGATATGGAATACTAAGACTTTGTCAGTTGCAGGCTAATTTTTGAGCCTCGAGAACAGATCAAGGTCGAGATTTTGATCGTGAAACAAAGAACAGAACATAGTTTTCTAGCTCAGAGTTTATTAGAAGCCCAAAAAAGATCTCTAGCAACATTCAAAAGATCAGAATAACATAAACGAAATGCGATTAATTAGTTCGAAATATGAACAGCACAAAAATGCAAAAACCTGCGAAGAAATCAAAATGCCAACCCAAAAAATATTTTTTTACATTGTGTTGAAGATCTGAGTAAGAACTGAAACGACACACATTCATCAAATTTGCAGAAAGACAGCAAAAGACAAAGATCTAGAACGGCTTGTCGAAAAACAGCACACACCCACTAAACCCAGATAGATAAACGAGCTTTACGAACCAAAAATGGTAGTCATAATCTTACAATGATGGTATTTGGAATCGAAGAAAGCAAGAGTAACAGTGCAAGAGACTGAAGAAAAGAAAGCCTTACCGATAAAAATGGCGGAATCGGTGGGCAGCGGTGGATCTGAACAGGACTGTATTATTGGTTCCATAAAACAATGGGGGTTGGAGTGATTTAAAGGCGACAGAGTAGGTAAAGTCTACACATTGAAGGTTGTTTCAAAATTCAAGGCAAGAAATGGCTTCCTCCTTGAATAAAGGCAGAGTATATTTTATTTGCAAAGCTTTCTTCTTATTAACAATGGCTTCGTATGGTGCCCTTTCTACATCCATCCTATGCCCACTTTAACAAAACCAGTTACCGTATCGCTGCGTTTTGCGGTGAATTTAATTATAAAAGATGGAGCTTTTTGCTACCAAACTTCTGCTGTCACTTACTTGAATAATGGGTATCATTTCTTGGCGATTTCTAAACTTAAATTCGAAGCTGTAATGGGAAAACGCACAAGTATGTTCCAGTCTGTGCTGGGTTTGTTGCAAAATTAGATTTTGATGACTTTTTTCTCCGCAAAACAACACGAATATTTGGAAAAACGTTAAGAAATAGTTGGCAGAGGAGTTGATAATGGGGATTAAAGGTTAGAACGAAGCTTAAGCACAGTTGGCCCCTGGCTTAGCAATCATGGCCATTTGCCGAAGCTTTTCTGCTTTGGTTTTGATCCATGTCTTCCCACGTGATCTGTGTGAACTGATCACATATATGGGGTACTACTAATGCTAGCCCTTCCTGGACAGCTTAATCCTACCTTTCTCTAGACATGCAAACGAGCTGAGCTGGCCGAGCCGAGCCGAGCCTGAAAAAGTCTAGCTCGTCAAACGAGCCGAGCCTAACGAGCTGTCGAGCCTAACGAGCCGAGCCTAACGAGCTTTTGTTAAAAAATTTCAACTCGAGCCGGCTAGCGAGCCACGAGCCTAACGAGCCGAGCCTAACGAGCTGAGCCTAACAAGCTAAATATACATAAATAATTTTATCTTATATAAATAATTATAATTTATTTATTATAACGTCCCGTTTTATTTGAATTAATTTTTTTCTTTTTTCTTTAAGACTTAAAACTAAATGATATAAAATGATCGTAAATCTGAAATCGTTATTCTTTTTCTTAAAACTGCAGCGGAAGACTAAATACTATTCTTTTAAGAAAACTCATATACTATAAATTGCATACATGATGCACCGTCATTCATAAACATAATTTTTGCTTTCATAAACTATTAATTTAAATAAATATCTAGTCTTTGACATCCAAATTTTGGAATTCTTCTAGTATGTCATCCGCTCGTTGTTGATCTCTTGTGACAGCGTCGTTCCAATCCTTCATACAAATGAGTGCCTCCACGATATCAGGTGCAAGTTTTCCTCGTCGATCATCGTACACACGTCCACCTACACTAAAAGCAGACTCCGATGCTACAGTAGAAACCAGAGGGGTTAGTAGATCTCGTGCCAACCTAAAAAGAATAGGATATGAAGTGAAGTTGTCTTTCCACAAAGTCAAAATATCAAAATTCTCATCGCGAGAAATTTGATAGCAGGTTTCGATATAAATATCGATTTCATTTCTTTGTGAACTACAAGAATAAACATCGCTATCTAGTTCATCAAAAATGTCATTCAATAAATCTTGTGGAGGTCCAACACTGCCACTACTACTAAAAATACTACGTGGCTAAGGAATAAAACGAGTAACATTAGAAAATTTAAATTCATAAGAAGAATATAAACAAGCAATATCATTTTTTAATGTAGTACTATTAATTTTCGAAGTAATACTTAAATGAGAAGAAATTTTATCAATAATTAAACACACTCATTTTATTTTAAATCTAGGGTTCATTACACATGCAAATAAAAAAATATTAGGTATGTCAAGCCAATATTTTTTAAATTTTGTCTCCATTTTATCAAGTATTATCAAGTAAGATAATAAATTCCAGAACATTTATTTGTTGCATCATAAAATGGTTTTAGAAAATCAAGAAATAAATTAGCAACGTCACAACTACTATGATCTAAAGAAATACATTTTGTTTTTCACTAATAAAAGCACAAATAACTAACTAATATGGCTTAGCATTTTTCAACATTAAATAAGTTGAATTTCACCTAGTATCTACATCGGTTTTTAATTTTCTTGGTTTAAATTGAGCAACTTTACAAAATTCCTTATATTCTTGTTGTCGAGTATTAGATGAAATAATATAAGAAATTGCAGATCTAATTGATTCAATATGTGGAGAAATAAATGACATTCCATCTTTAACAATTAAATTTAAAATATGACGAACACATCTCATATGAAAAAGAGAATTATGAGAAATATCTAATTGAAATAATTTCTTAAATTGAACAATAGCAACATCATTAGCAGAAGCTTTATCGAGAGTAATACTAAAAATTTTATCTCTAATGGCATGTTCTTGCAAAATTCCAACAATAGATCTATAAATAGTAACTCCACTATGATGATATTCACAACTACGAAATCATAATATTCTTTTATTTAATTGCCAACAGTCATTAATAAAATGAGAAGTTACTACAATATATCTTAATGTATTAGGTGCACTCCATTAATCAGAGGTAATACAAATAGACATACACGATGCATTAAAAGAAATACTATTAATTCATTTTTCATATTATTATACATTTTAATAATATCATTTCTAATTGTACTTCTAGGGATTCGTTTAAAACTAGGATTAATATATTCTTTCATAAAATTTTCATACAACTGGCTATCAAACATTGACAAAGGTACCTCGGATTGTGATACGTATGTTGCTACTCCTTCTCTCATTTTATTATGTGAATATTTAAAAGTGTCACTACCACTAGCATCTAAGAGCGTTTGTGAAGGGTCTCTTATGTGATCGTTTAAGTGACATTTTTTAAAATGTCTACCAATAGTGCTAATAGAACTACCAGATTTGTATGCATAACGTTTAATACAATATTTGCATTGTGCTCTATTTTCTATGGTTCCTGTTAACTGATTGAATTTGAATTTCAAATAAGCTTTGAGTTGATCTGGAATAATGAGTTGAGGAGCAGGAACTGAAGGCTGAGGTGTTGAAACTGAAACAGAGAGAGCTCCTTGATAGACATTTATGTTGTTCGCTTTAAATATCCAGATACCATCTTCATCACGAACAATTCTCATGCTAGCAAGAGTAAACTCAGAGTAAGAGTCTACCTTACTCACAGGTAGTGAAGACTCATTTGTAGGAAACACGACTCCAGAATCATTAAAGATTATCATTAACATGAGGTTATATGGCAATGACTTAGAAGTATTTTCAAATAATTCGATCATGCGTTTGACAATAACATAACCGACATTAAAATTGGTTCCGTTATAGATGTTGTGGATGAGAAACAAATTCATTCCACTTATATGGTTGCGATGACCATCCCTCAGAAGAAGATTATAAGTAGTCATGTGGTGAATAAGGCGAGCTTCTACGTTAAGGTCACTAGCTTTAGGTCGGGAAGGAAGAGAAGTATCCGGATTTTTTACAATCATTCTCAGAAAGAAAAGATAATTATTATTCTTGACAAATGGATGCTTAACAAATGACTTATAATAACAGACTGCACGCTCATTGTCCCTGCATTTCAGTAGATTATTGATTTTACGGGAATTGAGCGTTATGTGTTTGTCATTCACATAACTTGTTACTTGAAGGAGTTGTACAGAATATGAGAAATTTGCATAGAATAGTCTAATTGCATTTTCAAAATATGGACCGAGAAATTGAAACAGAGTGGCTAATCCTATACGATTTAGCAAATTGTAGATGTCATATCCAATAAGATAGTGTTCTTCAAAAACACGACTAGGAATGATAGGCTTATATCGAAATTCAGACTGATAAACATTTTTAGACTTCATGTTTGCAAACAAATGTTTATCAAATACTGCGATTGTGATCGGTATCTTACTATTTGAAGTCACTTTCTGCCTTTTATTTTTACAGCGGGAATTTGATGAAGAAGCCATGATTTTAAAATTTGAACAATTTAGATAGAAATTAGCCAATTAGTAGAGACTAGAGAGTAGAGACTAGGAGTCGACCAGGAAATAGGAATTACCAGGAAGATCTTTGAGTTCTAGAAGACAAAACAGATAAACTGAGCAATTACCAGGAATTAAAGCGCCGCTGCTAAGGGAGGAAGATGTCAGTCGTCTCTCAGAGTCAAGAACGACGAGAAGTTTTATTTGAGAATTGAGATTAGGGTTTGAGTTTCTGTGTTCCGTCTCTGTTTTGTAACTTTAAAAGTAACTCGGTCGACACCTTACATAAGCGGTTGACACCTTTCAAAAGACGTTCTTGCGGTCGATAGTTTTCGTCTGGCGGTCGACACCTTTTATTTGCAGTCTCGATGGGCGGGCCTGGCGAGCTAGCTGGCTCAGCCCGCCTTTCACGAGTGGGCTGACTCGGCAGCCCGCCCATTTGCCACCTCTGTCTTTCTCAATGTAATTCTCATGAATTATGATGATAATGAAGCTGCCTGAATAAATCCGTCTCCTACAACATCACAAACCTTAATTTAGTCGAGGCCAATTGTGGAACATATGTCGTCACAAATCATGAAAACTAAAGATTTTCTATCTCATCAATACGTGCAGCTACAATTAGGGTATAATGAAATATTATTAGAGCAAAAAATTAAAAATACTCTGATATTTGAAGAAATAATTGAAAATTTCTAAACTTTAAATGAGAGTGTTCATCCCCCACCGGTCACATCAGCGTGGTGGTACTTTTAAAAAAAATTAATTATTTTAAAAAAAAAAAAAAAATTAATTATTTAAAAAAAAAAAAAAAATTTTGTAAGCACATGCTATCATGAACAACTCAAAACTATTTTCACGTATCTATATTATAATAAGAAGATATTTTGAAAAGTTTGATAAATTATAAAAGATTACACTATTTACTATAATTTTTATTGCCAACACTAAATTAATTTGTTAAAATATGTAAATCATCCAAAAATTCAAAATTAAGGATAGTCTCTTTTAATATTTTCATTTAAGTGACAACTTGGTTTGAAAAAAAAACGTCCATAAATTACCAAAATCATGAGAATTTTTAATATTATACATATTTTTAATAAAAACATTTATATATGTACAAAAAATATACGTTTGGCCTTTTTCTCAAACCAATTTTTCAAAAATTTAGCTCAATATTAGAAGAATTCATCCTAAAAATTTTACAAATTTTAGATGATGTGTGTATTTTCAATTAATTATTTTAATGTTGGCAATAAAAAAATATATTACATCTTGTAAGCATTTAAAATTTCCAAACTTTCTAGAATATTGTATATAATAGTTTGAATATATGATAAAAATTAAGTCATTTCAATCATATATACTTAAAAAAATTTAAAGAAAAGAACTCACAGTAGTGACATGGCAAGCGAGGTGAAATCACTCTCACGCGAGGGGCTACATGAGAGTGGAGTGCAAGTTTTGGATTGAAATTTGGCCTTGTCTGGATTTTTTTAATCGTTTTCAAAATTCAAGATTTTTTCAACCTATTTCTTCAAAATTTAGAGTTTTTCTTTTATTTTTTACCCATATTATTAGTTATATTATGCAAGGTTAATTTAGCCTTTTGAATTAGGGTTTATATATAGAGATCGTTAAGTTTGTAACGAACCAACCATCTTTTGAATACATATGAAATGGAATCCTCTCTATTTGAGAGTTTCTCTTCTACCCAATAACTTGTGGTCACCCGCCAACTAGAAGTATTTTATTTCCATATTTTCCGTTTATCTTTGCCCATTCTAAAAATGAGCACGATTCATGCTCATACCGTGCAATATTTATGGACAAATTGAGCCTGATCAAAATTCAGACCACTCGTTTCGGTTCGAACCGCGGATGCAAGCAGGCTCGGCAAGATTTAACTTAGGCATGATCGACAAAGTACATTATCAATTCACCCTGATATTTCTTGTCCAAAAAGATGTCAACATTAAAAAATCAATAAATGAAGAGAACTTATTCAATGGGATCCCTATCTGGGTATCCATCCATTCAATGTTTCACACTAGCTCTTCACCAGAAAAATAATACAAGTACAATCTGACCCGAAAACAATCGAAAAATTGAACGGAAATCCATAGAAATCGCAAAAAGTGTGCCCCGAACAAAAAAAGATCGTAATAAAACAGCACGACTACAAATAATTCAAAGTCTATACTTTTCCGTCCGCCACCCAGCAAGAGATGATGCATGACGAGGATTATGATGATATCCCGCAATCTGATTTTACGTCTCACTCAAAATATGAAACATCGAAAAAAGCTATTGAAAACCGCAAACCTTAACGGAAAATGAAATTTGATTTCTCTCTCTAGATTGTGGTATTTTTAGGCACCCAAAAGTTAATTCTAATCCGAACTTCTTTATGATGATTACCCACGATATATTTGTGCCGGTGCGAAGAATCGTAATTCACCAGGCTTCAATGATTGTAGTCTTCTATTTTTGCTCCAATATCCCCATATAATCACTCTATCTAGCAATTCCTGAATTAAGTAAAAGACAAGAGCTTGTTAGAATCTAGCAAAATTATCCATCATCAGGCCCAACACAAAGATGAATTGAAAGAAGAAGATAGAAATAATGAGATTCTATAATCAACACCATTTCAATTCCGGCTGCAGACCATTAATCGAATCATGCAGTTCCATCACGGAGAGAAATCGTTTCACATACGAGGATTTAACGCGAATTATGAATACTCATGCTAACAAACTCCACGATGCGAAATAACTACCCCCTCTGCACAAGCTCGGGCAAGCACCTTACGAGTATCTTTTATATTGAACCCTTGAATGAGTATCTTTTATACATCCACCTAGTGTTTCTATTTTTTAATGTTGTAGTTCTCTCTCCCAAATATCATGTCCCGTTCGACACACTCCATCACAAATAAACTGAGCAAGCAAGGTTACAAAAAGAATTTATCACTTTACTACGAACCCTTGCCCGGATGAACTATTGAAGAGTCTAGGATGCAAACTATTCATGTGCCGAGCATCATCAAACTTTCTAAACTTCCCAACCAAAACTACCTCATGAATTTTGAATTTGATCAACTATATTCAACGTTTTCTCACTATCGAGTGGAAACACATCCAGCTCCTCAAGCACTCCCCTTTCACCAGATGGGAATAACAGAACAAATAACGATTAGGTAAAGCATGAACAACAAAATGAACTACAAACTTAAGTTTTACTTGATCAATGAAACCATTTCAACTGATTAGGAGTTTTTTTACAAAACAACCCTGCACTCTACTATAAGCAACAGATATTATATAGAAATTTTTGCATTTGCCTCTGTGTTCTTTTTCTGAACATGACAAAAATTTAAGCGATGATCTATGTGTGCCAAGCAATCAGCAGACTTTTCAGACAAGTATTGTAGTAGGTTATCATCTAAATCCTAAAACATTTCAAAACAAATGAAACACATCTTAGCATGCAATACACTACTTTCAACCACAATTATATAATGTTTATAAAAGCAAAATCAACAAAGAGCTGCTATGCCATGAATTCAAAAGGTTCTAACCTCTGTTTGACTGTCTCTTATTGACACTATAACCTCCAACATAGCCAGGAGGATTTCTAGCCGAGACGTCTGAAGAAGCATTTCCAAGTCCGTAACCAAATGGACCAATCACTTCTCTTTCGGAACTCAACGATTGCCACATAGGATCAGCACTAGCCGAACCACCATTATAGAAGTCAGTGAAAGTTCCATCGAAACCGCCATTTGATGAAGCATACGATGAAGCTTGTGCTAAACTCGAATCCGGATTTCCTCCGTACTCTCCGGCTCCCATGGCATAGCTCGGTTCGAGTCCTCCATAGCCAGGAATTCGGCCGCTGTTATAAGCGTTTTGTCCTCCCCTTTGAGCCGGAGATGCTGAAGAACCCCAATTGACTCCCGTATTCGTAAATGTGCTTGCACCAATACTCCCACTTCCGAATCCAATATGTGCACCTGAGCTAGTTGAGTTTGTGCCATAATTAGGCCCTCCTGATCCCCACAAATTTCTTGATCCCGAGCTAAAGAACAATGAATTACCTCCATTGCTACCATCATATCCAACTTGACTACCAAACCTATTCGAATTGTTAACATAATACGGATTCAATCCTCGTCCATAGCTGAGATTACTATTAAAATTACTACTTCCCCCGAAACCCGTGTTCAATCCAGGTTCAAAATTCACGTTCATCCCGTAATTCGATCCAAACGAAGGAAATCCACTACGACCAGCAGAAACCGGACTAAATCTACCATTCATTCTAAGTCCATAGTTTCCGGGTGAAGTTGGAGTATAGCCCTGAGTATAACCTGAGAGGATGTTACTGACCCGACTCAGACCGTAATTGTAGCTAAGTGGACTACGGCTTGGACCAGGAGATAACTCTTTCGGTACAGCACGCTTAACCTCGACCATTTTACCGTTCAGTTCATGAAATGTTTTGAGCAAGACCCTATCGACTGCTTCTTCAGAATCGTAAGTTATGAACCCGAAACCTCTAGGCCTCTGTGTATTATGATCATACATCACCACAACATCAGTAATTGTCCCGAACTGATCAAAATGGCTCTTGAAATCAGTCTCGGTGACAGTCGATGGTAAGCCCCCAACAAATATCTTTTTTGTTCGACCTGGCCCCGATGAACCTTGGAGAATACCACTTGTTCTACTCATGTTCTGATCTTCCCTAGGAACCGCCTTCTTAGCTTCAACCTTAGGATAAAAAAATGCCACAATGAATATCGAAAACTAGAATCAAAACTCACGATGTTTGTCCGTAATCAGAGGAGCTAGTTATTGACGATATGCTCATATTGGTGAAGTTATTACTGTTGTAATCAAAGAATCAATCCCAAATACACCACTAGAATGATCAGAAGTGATTAGAACTGTAATTGCACGCACATGTAAAGAACTCAAACATGAAAAGGTTTTGATAATACTCTATGATAACAATGTTTCGGTCGTTATTGATCAAGAGGGAAAGCAAATTGTAACCTAATTCAAAAACAACACTAGAATCTAGCAATGATGAGAAAGAAATATTTTCAATGCAAGGTTAAGTTTATCGTATACTATTTACCGTTCGTCCATCTATGGTGTGCTTTTCGCGTATAACTCTCTCTGCAACGGCGGGGTCAGCAAAAACGATAAAACCAAATCCCCTGGCACGACCTGTGGCTCGATCCTTCATAATAACTGCCTCTACTACCTCCCCAAATGCACTGAAATAGTCCTTGAGACGTTCTTCGTTTGTGTCCCATGAAATTCCACCAACAAACAACTTACCATTATCAGATTGCATTTTCTCTGCAGGCCACAAAATGAAGTTCTAAATCAGATTGAAAGTATACAGTTCACAAATGCAGCTATTGTCAAACTAAATTCAAAATATTCAACTTCAAGACTTCTACGACCGATCCAATCCATTGGGAGGATATGAAAAACAACAGTTAAATTGGCATCTAAAACAATTCATCAAGCGATGACAGTTGAAATTAATTTTACTGAACAATTGAACTATAAAAGATAAAATGTAAGTGCAAAAACTATTACCTTATTGATGTGAAATGATAGCCCAAAAAATTACAATCCGAATCAATTTCTAATTTTTAAATCTGTCACCGATCATCAACTTCGCCCAGAAGCAAACCTGAGAAAAACACAAAACTGTGTTCAATCAGAACAAAAATACCAAGATCCAATGCTCACTCGGAAACATCGGAAGATCGAAAACATAAAACAAGATTCAAAAAGGGAACCCACCAGCTAAAAAGAATCCAAATGTTAAATCGAGCAATAAGCTAAGATCTGGGAGCAAAATCGACAAGAATGAGAACAGAAGCCATTTTCGCCTCTGCTGTATTGGGTCTCCCGAACTTCGCTGTTTTTCATATGAATTGCGTTTTGTTTGATTACCCAATGCGAATTTCGTTAAGAAGAAATTTGGGAAAAAAATCCAAACAAATTATATTACAGAGAAGCAGACCGATGGTCTCAACTCAAGATAGAGAACGTGAAGAAGGGGAAGGTTGGCGATGGCCTGTGTTAAGGAAAATATATATATGCACTTTGAAAATGGAAGATGAAAAGATTTTTATTTATTTTTTAAATCGAAATTTGAAAATAAATAAATAAATAATTGCCATTGATGCAAATTTCGAGCATAGATACCAGGGTAGAGGATTGGAGTAGAAATAAAATCTCACCCAGCCAGAAGGATTCCTTCTCATTTTCCTTTCATGAACACTTGGCCCGTATGATGAAGATGAACTCTCGAATTGAAATCGTCAAATGGTAGCCGTTGATGTCGATGACTTTTCTCGGTCATCTTTATTCTCGATCCAACGGTTGTTAATGTTGTTCTGAGTGATTTAAAAGGGGTATTATGGTCAATTCAAGTCATACGCAGTTTACTATGTTCACATTTTAATTTTAAAGTAAGAATCAATTTGAATTTTAAAAATCGTAAATAAATATTTTAAATTTATTATAATTTTAATTGATAGAAAGTTTTCATATTTTTTGTTAATTTTAATATGTTTGTCGATAGAAATTTTAGTTAATTTGTAAATTTTAACAACTTATAAAGAAATAGAAAAAATATAATAAAAAATTAATTTTTTTATCTAACTCATTTAACATCTAATAAAATATGTTAATTAAATTAATAAACATTGTTAAAATACAAAATATTTGATGATATAGTATTTGTTAAAATTATTATAAAATTTAACATGTTCATTGATGACTTAAATTTTAAATTAACTGTTATAATTATGTTTAGAGATCATGAATTAATTGACATTTACTCTTGATTTGACTCTGAATTTGACATATTATCATGTAATTCATGGAAAATTGACTCGTTGATAAATAATTAGAATTTTCATTGCACTTTAGAAACATCTAAAAAAATTAGATTATACAAATTACACAAAAAACGACACAAGTTTACCTTATAAACGTTGTTTGTTCAATGTACTTCTAGTTTATGGAAAGAAAATCACAAGTTTTCATCCGTTATCCTTCCCTTTTAATTCGATGTTGAAATCTTATATACTTATGTTACGCATAAGTGTAGTGGATTTATTATCTATTGTTCATCTATAATGCATAGTCGAAATCAACAATTTTACCTTGGTGCATGTCCCGCCCTTGGTGCATAGTTGAAACCAATTAAAAAGTCTTTATAGTTTTGAGTTTGATTAGTGGTGGATTCGGTCTGCATCGTTGCCTCCAAGGCTGCACTAGGTTGTAATGGAGATGAAAGCAAAGTATCATATTTTATAATATCATCGACAGTTAAATTATGTTTGTTCAGATAATTTTGACAATTGTAACAAATCTCTAGACTCTTAGTTATCGGCTGGCCGCCCAATCCTTTTCGATTGCTTAAGTTTTACGGGTGAGCATGAGCCGAACATCGGGGAAAAAATGGAACTAAAAATGATCCAATCTTAGCAATTAGGTTAAAACTGAAAACTTAGAATTAATTCAATTACGAATGTTTGGTATAGTTGGTTTGGTATAGCCGACCCAATGGCGGTTTTTTTAACAAATAAGATGAATCGGCCTTGACTCGATACTGTAATCAAATCGGGTGGGTCCGGTCCTACTCATCCTTTTTAATTTGACTCCAGCATGCCCCATAGAAATTGGTCCAGGCCCTTTACTTATTATCTACCCAAATTGCAAAACTGCGAAACTAGCATCCTCTCCCTCCATAATTTCAAACCCAGAATTCATTCTTTATTTCAAAGAATGAATCTATACCCTCTTCCCATCACACCATTTCTCTCAAATTCTCATCGACCGTGTTTTCTTCATCCCTTCTATACAACAATGGCGTGCTTCAAAGCATTTCTCACGGTCTCTTCCGCTGATGGTGCAAGTCATTCTACAGAATTGTCTTGTCGCTCTCACTGACAAGTTTATGCAATAGTTCTCCATATGTTTGCTGGGAAAACTTAAGCCAGATTTGTTCACTTATGTAGTAATTCAATTGCTTGTTTGATGATTCACTTATACCAAAAATGCATAATTCTCGAATATCTACCTGAATATTATTTCTTTAATTACAAAAAACATAGAGAGTACTGATCAGATTAATTTCCATAAAAGATGCTCTTTGCAGTCTCGTAGACAGAATTATATTTTCAAGTAGTTAATACGTAAGAGAGGTGGGTCACGAACAGACCACTTAAATACCAAGTCTTGCCTTAGCCAGAACTACTTACACAGTACAATTACACCACTAACTAGTCAGTATAAGAAACGATAACAGATGTAATCCGAAAAATACCAGAAATAGTTTTTGTAACATCCCGTTCTTTAAAAACAGCAGTAAAATTTTTATTTTTAAAATCTCGTTCAAAACTCTTGATTTAAAATCGTAGCGGAAGCGTAAGACACTAAAAACTGTTAAAAAAAATGTAATCTCGTCATACTTATAAAACACGTCGTAGAAATATATATATATATATATATCAAAATATCATTACATTCATTACATGTCAATTCGTTCAAACAAGTTTTCATAAAACTTAATAAAATATTTAACGTTTCTTTCTTCTTTCACTCAGTTTCGTAAACATCTCGCTCCAAAGTAGCTCCATCCACGTATCATGACACGTGATGAGGACTAAATTCCTCATCTCGAGCTTCATCACCTACATCATAAAGCTTAATTAATGAGCTTAAGGCTCATTAAGAAATCATATCACCTACATGTCTAAAATGCTCATGTCACGTTTAAAACTATGTTTTATTTTGTTCTTTATCTTGATTCTTAACTTGATACTTGATCATCATTCTTGACATAATAAATGGGCACACGTAAGGGAGAGAATAACATCATCTGGCCTTCCTCACGGGCAGCTCACAGAGCACCATCTGGCCCGCTCAGAAAGGCAGCCAATTCAACTCCACCCCTCACTTTCCAAAGATGGATCCTTAAGAGTTATGTCGACCCAACACAAAGTTGTGTCGACCCCTCACTTTCCAGAGACGGATCCTTGAGAGTTATGTCGACCCAACACAAAGTTGTGTCGACCCCAAACTTTTTCCAGAGACGAATCCTATCGACTGTACAAAATTTATGTCGACCCAAACCTACATGTGTCGACCCAACTGACCATAAGCTTCTAACGATTATATTTTCATCAACTAATTCACTTAATTTCATTAAGAAGAGTTAAACTCGTTTAAAGAATTTATCTCCTTGAAAATCAACTAATCTTATTGGTCGCATCGGCTAACTCCGTTCATCATTCAACATTGATAAAACTTATGGTATGTGGAAAAAGTCGAGTGTTACAGTTTTCCACTTCGTAAAAATATAATGGCCAAGAAGTAAAAGAAATAATGCCAAAAATGCACACCGAGAATTTTACGTGGAAACCCAAATTGGAAAAAAACCACAGGGACCGAGTCCAAAAAGATCTCACTATGAAAAATAAGATTTACAATATCTTTCTAGAATCAAATATTCTAGAAAATATTCACTAAGAGAAATCACCATTCTTAGAACTCACAATGTGCACAAAAGCATCACACTTATTTTTCTCTGACACTCTTTCTTTTCTCTCCCTCCAAAAATTATCTCTCTACTTCGAATACCTTATGATACGATTGTCAGATGAGGATTGATGGATGGTGAGAGGAATTCTCAAACCTCTATTTATAGAGATTTCACGAAGTGTGAAATCAAATAAAAAGGTGGGTGAGGCGTGGGCCCTCCATTAATGATGTGGGCCCCCTCAATTAATGGAGGAGGGACCTCACAAATCTAATTCTCCCGACTTATGAAGAGCTATATTCAATCCCGCTGAGTCTCTACAGAATTCGTGTTTATTTCTCTGCAAGATCTTTATCATCATATCTGAGCCATTATTGTCTGTGTGAATCTTCTCAAGATACACTTGCTTGTTGTCCAACACTTCTCGTATCCAATGATATTTGATATCTATGTGTTTTGATTTCGAATGAAAGCTCGGGTTCTTGCTTAAATAAATAACACTTTGACTGTCATAATATAAGATATATTTATCTTGTTGATGACCCAATTCTACCAGAAATTTTTTCATCCACAAAATTTCTTTGCACGCTTCTGTCGTCGCAATAAACTCAGCTTCTGTTGTAGATAATGCAACTGATTTTTGCCTCTTTGATTGCCATGATACAGCTCCCCCTCCAAATGTAACCAAATAACCTGATGTTGATCTTTTAGAGTTAATATCTCTAGCTATGTCTGCATCAGTGTAACTTACTAAAAAAGGCTCTTTACTTCCAAGACACAGACTGAATTCAGAATTACCTTTAAGATATCTCGGAATTCACTTTACAGCATTCCAATGCTCTCTGCCCGGATTTGATAAAAACTCTTTAACTACTCCAACAGAATGTGCAATGTCAGGTCTCGTACAAACCATAACATACATCAAGTTGCCAACTGCTGAGGCATATGGAATTCTTTGCCTTTCTGTTTTTTCTTCTTCAGTAGAAGGACTTTGTTTGGAAGTAAGTCTGTAATGATTAGCAAGTGGAGTGCTGACCGGCTTCGCCTTATCCACATAGAATCGACTGAGAACTTTCTTACTATATTTCTCCTGCGATAGTCGTAGCTTCCCGTTCTTTCTATCGCGTGTGATACTCATCCCAAGTATCTGTTTCGCCGGTCCTAAATTTTTCATGGCAAAAGACTTGCTAAGTTCTTTCTTTAACGTAGTAATCTTTTCACTGTCACAGCCCACAATCAGCATGTCGTCGACATAAAGTAGGAGAATTATGAAGGTATTGTCCGTGAACCGTTTCACGAACACACAATGGTTTGAAGAAGTTTTCCTATATCCTTGATTGACCATAAATGAGTTGAACTTCTTGTACCATTGTCGTGGAGCTTGCTTTAGTCCATACAGACTTTTCTTCAATCTACAAACCAGATGTTCCTTCCCTTTTTCAATGAATCATTCTGGTTGTTCTATGTAGATTTCTTCTTCTAGTTCACCATGTAAGAAAGAGGTTTTCACATCAAGTTGCTCGATTTCCAAATTGAGACTTGAAGCTAATCCAAGTACCACTCATATGGATGACATTTTCACGACAGATGAAAATATCTCTTCAAAGTCAACACCTTTCTTCTGTCTAAAACCTTTCACAACTAGTCTTGCCTTATACCTTGGTTGTGAACTTTCGCTCTCAAGTTTAAGCCTGTATACCCATTTTTTCTTGAGTACCTTCCTTCCCTTTGGAAGTTGAACCAACTTATAAGTATGGTTCTCATGCAATGATTTCAACTCATCTTGCATCGCATCTAACCAGTTATTCTTTTGTTGATGCTCCATAGTTTCCTTATAGCACTCAGGTTCTTCGCCATCAGTAATCATCACATACTCATTGACAGAGTATCTCTTTGATGGTTGACGATCTCTTGTTGACCTTCTTAACTCTGTAGCTGATTCATGAGAGATATTTGTCTCTCTTTGGTCAACTTCATTAGCTACTTTATCACTAGATTCTCCGGCATCTCCTCCGTCAAAGGTTGATTTCACCGGTTCAACTCTTACAAGATGCTCATTAGTGATCTCCACATCTTTCTTCTTGTCTTCAATGGTTTGGTCTTCAAAGAAGACAACATCTCGACTTCTGACAATTTTCTTGTCAGATGGACTCCAAAGCCTATATCTGAATGCATCACTTCTGTATCCAAAGAATATGCATTCCTTAGCTTTGCTGCCTGTATCTAAACGCCCTACATCCAAACACTTTTAGATGCTGATAAGAGACGTCTTTTCCTGTCTATAGTCTGTTTGAGACTTCTCCATTCAGAGGTGGAGACATATTGATGATAATTGCTGCAGTCTTCATTGCTTATCCCTAAAATATTTTAGGAAGTTTTGAATGTGATAACATGCACCTTATCTTCTCCACGATCGTTCTGTTCATTCTTTCAGCAACACCATTTTGTTGAGGAGTCTTTGGAACTGATCTTTCGTGTCTGATCCCGTGTATCTTGTAGTATTTATCAAAGGATCTCATATATTCGCCACCATTGTCTGTGCGGATGCATTTTAACTTCTTTCAAGTTTCCCGCTCGGTTTGAGCATGAAATTGTTTGAAAACGTTAAACACCTCGTCTTTCGTTTTGAGTGTGTAAGCCCAAACATTTCTTGAGAGATCATCAATAAATGTGACCATGTATAGAGCACCGCCTAATGTTTTTGTTTGCATAGGACCACAGACATCTGAATAAATTGCTTCTAACACATTTGGTTTCCTTGACACAGAATTCTTTTGAAAGGAAATTCTATGTTGTTTTCCTGGCAAACAATGAATACAATTTGACAAAGATTCATGTCTAAGATGTGGCAGACATTCTCTCTTGCCAAGCAGTAGAAGTTCCTTCTCGCTCATGTGACCAAGTCGTTTGTGCCATAACTTCATTGATAAGTTATCTTGAGTAGTATTTACACCTACTTCCTTTGCAGTTGCTTGAGTCACATACAAACTAGACTATTTGATTCCTGTCGTTACTACTAGCGAGCCTTTGCTAAGCTCTCATTTACCATTAGCAAATTTACTCTTGTAACAGACATCATTATGAGCACCAACTGATATAAGATTCAGTCGAATATGTGAAACATGTCGGACATCTTTAACCACCAACTCGCAGCCTGTGTTGGTGTGGATACAAATGTCACATTTTTCAACTATTTTGGAAACCTGATTGTTCCCCATTTTGATAGTACCAAAATCGTTGATAGTGTAAGAAGTAAAATATTTGGATGTTGCCATAACATGATAAGATGCACCAGAGTCACACACCCAACATGATTCCTGAGTCATGTGGTTGACAACATCTTCACATAATAATTACATCTTCACCATCAGAAGCAGTCGCAGCTGTACTCTTCGTCTCTCATTTAACACTTTCTCTATTTTGTTCTTTCTTCAATTTCCAACAATCTTTTTTCATGTGGCCTGTTTTACCAAAATGATAGCACTTAATCCCTTTTTTGCTTTTTGATTTTTCCCTTCCTGACGTGCTGGCTCCAGAAGCCCCACGTTCTCTTGATCTTCCTCTTACTATTGATAAGACCTCCACAGAAGCACGTTCTTTGTTCTTCTGTCTGCTTTCTTTGTCTAGAACACCAGCTGCAACATCTTTGAACGTCAAAGTTTTTGCAGTACTGTTAGTCAAATTTATAATAAGGTGATCGTATGAATCTAGCAAACTCTGAAGTAAAAGTTTGGCTCTTTCATTCGAGTCTATTTGGTGCTCCATTGCCGTGAGTTGCGAGAACAATGTGTTTAGAATATTGATGTGGTCCGTGACCATTGTCGACTCTCACATCCGAAGAGTATATAATTTTCTTTTTAAGAAAATTTTATTATGATTTAACTTTGCTTCATATAACTCTGTCAGCGTATCCCATATCTGCAAGAGCAAGATGAAAAATAACGGTAGCATCCCCGTCCGCTTTGATCCACTTCTCATCTTCAACATTCGTCGGTCTATCACTGATGGCTATAACACAGTCATCTCTCCGTAATAGCGCATTCATCTTTAATTTCCATAGCGAAAAATTATTCCCGTTGCATTTTTCAATTTCAACCTTTCCGGCCATAATAACGAAGCTCTGATACCACTTGTTGGCAAATACAACCCGAATATCCACCTGAATATTATTTCTTTAACCACCAAAAACGTAGAGAGTACTGACTAGGTTAATTCTCATGAAAGACGTTCTTGGCAGTCTCGTAGACAGAATTATATTTTCAAGTAGTTCACAGGTAAGAGAGGTGGGTCACGAAATGACCACTTAAATATCAAGTCTTGTCTTAGCGAGAACTACTTACACAGTACAATTACACCATTAACCAGGCAGTATAAGAAACGATAACAGATGTGATCCGAAAAATACCAGAAATATTTTTCCGCTCCGTAAAAATATAGCGGCCAAGAAGTAAAAGAAATAATGCCAAAAATGCACACCGAGAATTTTACGTGGAAACCCAAATTGGGAAAAAACCACGGGACCGAG
Source organism: Begonia fuchsioides (assembly GCA_003255005.1). Classification (NCBI taxonomy): domain Eukaryota; kingdom Viridiplantae; phylum Streptophyta; class Magnoliopsida; order Cucurbitales; family Begoniaceae; genus Begonia; species Begonia fuchsioides. The sequence continues at coordinate 5,949 of QAOC01007636.1, read as the reverse complement.
TCCATAAATATCTCACTATGAAAAATAAGATTTACAATAATTTTCTAGAATCAAATATTCTAGAAAATATTCACTAAGAGAAATCACATCTCTTAGAACTCACAATGTGCACAAAAGCACAACACCTATTTTTCTCTGACACTCTTTTTTTTTCTCCCTCCAAAAATTATCTTTATACTTCGAATACCTTCCGATACGATTGTCAGATGATGATTGATGGATGATGAGAGGAATTCTCAAACCTCTATTTATAGAGATTTCACGAAATGTGAAATCAAATAAAAAAAGTGGGTCAGGCGTGCGCGTTAGGCGTCGAAAATGGAGACCTATAAGATCTCCATTGATGATGTGGGCCCCCCTCAATTAATGGAGGAGAGACCTCACATTGTTCACTTATGTAGTAATTCAATTGCTTGTTTGATGATTCACTTATGTTAAGCCAGATTGATCAAGATGTTACGCTTAAAAGAAATGTACAGGCCCTTAAATTAATTTGGTCCGGAATCTATGATTCAATGTCATTTCCTAACATTTCATTTACATTTAGGATGAACACGTTATGATTCATGGACAAATAGATCAATATATACAGAAAGTAAGATAAATTTTCATCGATATTTATTTATTTTAACGAATTGCTGATCTTGGAGGCAGATAAATGTGATTGGCATCGTCTAGGCTCAATTTTTGAAGGATCTTTATGATTTCTGCTCCAATGTTGCTGATAATGATGGAAAACTAATAATAGTTGCTCGGCTAGATGACAATTACTTAAGATCCAACATTCTTAATCTATCTTTCATCCGTCCTAAATGTTTGTTTTTTGGCAATCAAAATTGATGCCATTTTACCAATTTCTTTTGGCTTTAAAAAACTCAAAATCACAATTTGATGTTATCCTATTAAATTTAAACAAGTGAAATTTGAAGAAGGCGCTTAGGATCGGTGCTTCACATCATACCACTTGCCGATAACGTGACCAAGTTAATGGCACGATGTGAAGTGTGGGTAAACAAATGTTTTTCACCTTTAGAAAGACGGAGGAAGAGATAGAGGTCACTGGCCGGGGCTGATTGATACACGCCACTTTGTCGATACCACGATGTATTTCTTCCAACTATGTTTGCAAGTATGTAAGAACATGTTTTTAATGAAGTGAACATCTTCAAATGTTATCTTATGTTTCAAAATATAACCGCAACAGAACATATTAAAATTTTGAGATGGTTTTAAATTTATGTTGTTAATGATAAGATTATATTTTTTTGTTAGCCCAAATCAGTGTAAGATCTAAATTGTCATCGATTCTGTATTTTAAAATTTGGATACATTATATAATTTTTTATAATTCTGTAAATTTGAAAAGAAAAATAAGTAAAAATTTAAAAATAAATATCACACCTTAAGTAAATTGAAATGAAAATACAAGATTTTCTAGGGATTTTCTAGGGTGAATCATAAATGGGGATTGGAAAATCATAAATATGATACTTTAAAAAATACAAATCTTTGAATTTAAATTCGGAAAATAAATCCAAAAGGACTTCTAATCCTACTGAAACTAGAAATCCCTCGAAAGCTTATAAATAAACCCCTTCACCATCTTCTACGCTCACACACGGTCTTCTACGAACTCATCCTTGCTTCGACCAACAATGCCTTCCCTCTTTCACGCTTTGACCAACTTGGGAGACTTTCTCTCTCTCCCCATGTGCAGGCGTCCCTTCCTCGGCCCTCCTCCGGCCCTCGCACCGGAGCACGCCCCTTGGCACGACCTCCCCGGCGATGTCATGGATCTGATTTCTCCCATGCTCGGCCTCTCCGATCGCCTCAACTTGGGCGCAGTCTGCAAATCATGGCGCGCCATGCAGAGACAATATATCTCTCCCGTCCACGAACTCCCCTGGATTGTTCTTCCCCAGGACCCAGCAAGTCGAGAGCTTTGCTGCCTCAACATATCCCAAGGCTCCGTCGAAAAGCTCAGATTGCCTGAACCACTTCGAGACGCGGACTTCGTCGCCTCCACTAATGGCTGGTTGGCTTTCCTCAAAATTGAGGATCCCTGTGAAATCCCACCATTGTTAAGACAATCCTACATATTACTTTTCAACCCCGTCACTCGCCAACTCCTCAAGCTTCCTGCCATACCCAAAACTCCTTTGTTTAATCATTTGGTGGCCGAAGGAGGTGATGTGGACATTGATTACATATATAGTATTTCGATCTCGTCAAGCCAAGTCAAAGAATCTACAATGGTGGCAGCTGTTTTCGGCGCAGGGTACGAGCTCGCCGTCTGCAAACCGGGCGACGAACAATGGACGATTTTCACCGGTACTTATGGCCTGCAAGAATACACAGAGATGATGAAGAGTCTGTTGGAAGACGGGACCGAAGCTTTCAGTTATACTGGAATCTTATTTCGTGACGAAACCCTATTTGTTCTTCACCTGGCTGATCCTCACGAGACTGATCACTCGTCGCATCCTGATCACAGTGGAATTTACTTTCTCGGGTCGTTAAAGCTGCATTTCATCAACGTTATCCCTGCTTGTGAAGAGGAAGAGGAAATGGCTTCTCTTTGCTCCGACTGCCTGCTGCTTCCGAATGAGCTCGTAGATGTTGAGACTACTTCTGCAGGAAACGCATACTTGATGTTATCTGTTCAAAACGAGCTTCTAGTGGCTCTGCAGTTGTTTGTGGAGGAAGAGGATGCATCGGAGGATGATCTTGACAGCCGCCATTCCACAAGAAAATTCGTCCTTTTCAAGCTTGACGTCGACGATGGCGGAGGAGCTGTCGTTTCACGCGTGAAAGACGTCGGCGATCAAGCCATATTCATAGGAGGAAGCGGGGGCCGAGTGGTAGATTCGAAAGAGTTCAGTGGGATTGGAGGAAACTTCGTCTTCTTCCTTCAAGCTTTTCCATCGGACTGCTACGATGATGAAGAGGACGACGGAGACGAAGAGGGCGAAGAGGAAGACTGGTTTTATATGTCTCGAGACTGTGGTGAGTACAATTTGGTCGACGACAAGGTGGTGCGATCTCTGCCCAGTGCCATTGAAAGCTTTAATTTTCGCATGGATTGGTTCTCCCCAAATTAGCTAGTTTTCTTGTTTAAAGCTTGTGATTTTTATTATTTTGTAGCATTTCTGCTGAATAGTTTCACATAGACATGATGATTCCTGGGATGAAATCCAGCTATAAATCTTGACAGTCAAGCACGTATAAACAACACATTGACCAAACCAAGAACGAGGGATTTGCTATTGAACACAGGACAATTGAATCTTGAATCAAGGTAACGAACAAAAAAGACCAGAAAAGAATGAAGCCATCGACCTAACATCGAAACATAAAACAAAAAAAGAAGATAAATGGAAATTTCAGAGTCGCGAGAAAATGTATTGGATGCAGAAGAAAGCAATCAAAGAAACAAGAATTATGAGTGTAGAAAAACGGAGCACTCCCTGTGCCGACCTGGCTCGGCCACCCCGACGTTTCTGATTGCCTTTCCGCTTCTTTTCCTCTTGTTTCATCGCCCGTTTCTGATTGCGTTTGAGCGCCATTTTAGCAACATACTCCGCGTTCTTGAATACCACTTTCGTGCGACGGCGGAGACGCCAGCGGAAGGTCTTCTTGCCCATGGCAGCGGAAGAATTCGAGGAGAGAGAGAGAGTTGAAAGCGATAGATATGAAGGAGAGATAGAAAAGACACGGATAGTTTTTCATAATTTTATTTCTCTTCTGTCTATTTAAATCAAAATATAATCCAAATATCAGAATTTTAATAATTTTTACCAACTTTAAATATAAACAATTTAACCGAAATAAGCTTGCACATACTCACACCTGAACGCCATTTTTCATTTTCGAGCAAACTTCAATAACTACAAGAACAAGAGAGAAGTTCCCCTTTGTAGATCTGGAGGTTATTTTTCATATTATAAGCTTTTACTATTGGTAGGTCATTTTGAATCAAATTAGGAAGAGCCGGTCCAAATACCAAGCGAAAGTCGGTCCAAATTCAGCTTAATTGTAGCCATTTTCGCACAACATATGCATTTTAGATGATCACTTTTTTCAATCAAAATTATTTTTAACCTAGAGCAATTTGGGAATTGCAAGGTCCAAATGATCTACTCTGCAATTAGATGTTAGAATCAATATGTCTTCAAATATTTCATTTAAAAAATGAAAACCTTTCTTATTAGGTGATCATGATGCTTCCCGAAAACCTTAACCTAGAACCAAAGTGTATGATTGACTCATTTGTAGAGTAACCCTACCTTCTCTTATCCATTCTACACGTGCAATTTCTTTTCCGTCTATCCGCCCTACAATTTGAACTAGAAATCCCTTTGTACCTGCATGTTCAGCTAATATAGCTTTTTTCATTGCTTTTCCAAATGAAACTCTATTCCTCTAGCTGCCCGGCTATAATTCTGCAAGAATAGTAGGATTTTCGAAAGGGGTTTTAAGTATTGTAATAGCAATGTTTAGTTTTTAGTTGACAAAGTTTAACTCTTTTTGTACATTCATTTGTAATTCTTCGAGACCCACTTTCTATTGATAACTTTGGGAATCCCATATAGATTACTATCTGAATGAGATCAATGTCTTATTTTTGGATATTCTTGTAAACCTTCATAATACTTTTTTGGTTGTACAAACCAAAGAGAGCGATGTCCTTGGGTTGCACCAAGTCTAAAACAAAGTGGATTTATTATTTTTCCCATATTCCCCATTATTATCCAAATTATAACATGCAATATCCGTGAATATTTTTGTACATTTAGTTTTTTTCAAACATAATATAGAATATTTGGATCTTATAGACTCTTCTTCATTTTAAGAAGATTTATCTTTCAATACAATAGTTATACAACAAGTGGGTCGCTTTATTGGATAACTTTTTTGGTAAGTAAAATATATTTAACGAAAGAAAGATACATTGTTTTAATCCTAGAGCCTCAGCCCAAAGGGGAGTTGGCTACAGGTCAGCCACACAAAGGGGATGGACAACCACATTTCGGCGCCTCAACCTAGAAACAATTACCCATAAAACACAAAACTTACGTATCATAATAGCGGGACTAGACACAAATTCAATCGAATAAACAAAGCAGATGACATCCAACTCAGTTAATGTAATAAGCATCTAAAATAGAAACAAGAAAAGCATTTTAGTAACTAGGACATGTAACATTTAGGAGAACAATAACAAAAAAGACTGAGGCAAGCATAAAGCATTGTATAACACCCAAAGTGAGGCTCATGGAATGCTAAGGATGGAAGGGGAGGGACAGGGTTAGGCTGAATTCTATTATAGAGAGGAGTGCTGGGAAGAAAGAATATAGATGCTTGCAGACGTGAAGCTCGACGCGCTTGACTACTTCGTCAGGGTAGTCAAATTTACTCTAAAAAAATTAGGAGTTTCGGGCAGATCATATGTGATATACCGTGGATGAGAGTAGGATTCTAAGGGTTAATGCTTTATTATTGCTATTGTTTTTAATCCTTTATTATCCATTTGAGGTCACTAGCAAGGATGGACAAGCTACAAGTGAATCAAACCTTTTGCTTTTAAGAGCTTCTAAATAGTAGATGAGAATTGGCTGGAAAAGAAAATGGATGATGAAAACTCTGATTAGAAGCACAAAAAAAGCATGAGTCTTCAATGTCCAAGAATGACCGTTTATCTTTGGTTTTAAGACGATCTAAAGCAGCAAGCCAAATGATGAAAGAATATTTTGGGGTAGGTCCTCTGGTCAAGATTATCTTGTATCAAGACTTTTTGGGGGCTTAAAGTCTAAAGAAGTCGTATACCTTAGAAAGCCCTTTTATTCGGGTACCCATGCTCCAGGATAATAGGTTTGCTGTTGCAATCTCCTTAGATCCAGACTTCTCACTTATGGATGTAACATCCCATTTTTTTTTTCTTTTATAACT